>JXCR01106811.1:85087-129115 GCA_002079205.1 Phalaenopsis hybrid cultivar | reverse complement strand
TCAAAAAAAAAAAAAAAAAAAAAAGCACAAATTCATTATGTTAAAGAGAGAAGTGTAAAGTATATTTAAATAACATATAAATAACACACATAACATTCAAATCTTTAATATCACATCAAAAATCAATACAGATAAGCCAATGCATATAAGTATATAAATTGGTTTGTTCTTTTTGAGATTTTAGGGGTAGATTAATGTTTGCGGCATTGGGGTTGTATTGAGGTGGTATTGGAGTGACGTTGTTAAGGTCTTGAGGGTAAATCAATGCATGTGGTATTGGGGTATTTGGGTAGTATTGGGGTGATAGTAGGGTGGTATTGAGATAGTATTTTTGAGGTCCTGAGGGTGAATCATTGCATGTAGTATTGAGGTGGTATTAAGGTAATATTGATGTAGTATTGAGTTGGTATTGAGGTGTTATTGTCGAGGTGGTGTTAGGGGTGGTATTGGGGTGTTATTGTTGAGGTGGTGTTAGGGGTGGTATTGAGGTGTTGTTGAGGTGGTATTGGGGTGGTATTGAGGTGGTATTGGGGTGATATCATTGATGTGGCTTTGGGTGGTATTGCGGTGGAATTGGAGGTAGTATTGCAGTGGTATTGATGTGGTATTGGGGTGGTATTGAGGTGATGTTGGGGGTGAATCAATGCATGTGATATTAGGATTGTTTTGGGGGTGAATCAATGCTTCTGGTATTGGCGTGGTATTGGGGTGATATTGAGTTGATGTTGGGGTGAATCAATGCAAGTGGTATTGAGGTAGTTTTGAAGTGATATTGAGGTGATATTGATGTGATATTGTGGGTGAATCACTGCATGTGATTCGGGTGGTATTAATGTGAGATTGGCGTGGTGTTAGGGGTGATTCAGTGCACATGGTATTGAGGTGTTTGTCTGTACAAACAACTCTTAACGATAAGTTCTCTACAAACTTTTGTTTGTTTGTACAAATAACCCTTGAGGTTAAGTTCGCTAATTTAAACCGTGCCTTAAAATCATGCATCAAATTCTTACTTTGCAAACCAAACTCCACATAAACATTGAATACCAATTAAATTAAAAGGAAAGTTTACGCATATATCATTATAATTTCCTACGATTACTATTTTTTCTTCCCATTTTTTTTAATAATTTAGATATTACTATATTCTTTTAAATCCTTAAATATCACAACAGCTGACTTTGAAAGTGGCAGACACATGTAAAATTTAAAAAATTGGATGATATATAAGCTCAAATTTTAATTTTTAATACATTTATACAACTAAAAATTAAACACTGACAAATAAACATAACATATTTCTTCCTAAACCCGAAACCCTTTACCTTGTAACTCCATGGCCCTACCTTTGCACTTTGTTTCTTTCATTTCATGCTTCGAAATCATACAAAAACCCTAAAAAATGAGCAATGAGTTTATGTGAAAGTCTGGCGACGTAGAATGACGAAATGGAAAACCGCGGAATCATATTACCTTGACGATTGAGAGGAGAAATAGTGACGCAGAGGAGAGAAGAGCGACTCACCGGCGACGCAGAGGAGAAACGACAATTCACCGACAACACATAGAGGAGTAGGCCAAGATGTCGATGCAGAGAGGAGAAGGCCACAAAGGCGATGCAGAGGAGAAAAGGGTGATCGGGAATGATATGGAACCCTAGACCTTCCACACGAAATAAAAATGCAGGCGTGGGTTTCGAGTTTTTGAATAGAGGGGTCAGGGTTAGAGTTCGGACCGGGTTCATTTGCCTCCAAAAGATTACTTTTTTCCTATAAAAATAACAGTATAATGTGGGTCATCTTTACTTATAGTTATTGAAATTTTACGGGAGTCTGGACGCAAAACTGCGTTTGAACTTCGCACAAAATAAAAGCTCCTCTTGTTCAATGTCACCTTGGATCTCTCATTCCCTTCTTCGTTCTCTTCTTCCTCTTCTTTTTTGTAAAACTATAAAAAATTGACCTCTTGGCGCATTTTGTGAATCTATAAAAAATTAATCTTTGGTGGTTTAATGCAGAGATTTTGAAAATCCTTGCATCTTTGCATTACTAGGGCTGAACTTGTCTGCCTCAAGAAGCTGCAGAACCTGTGATTGCGACTTTCCCCATCAAAAGCGGCGAACAAAGTATGAGAAGTTTTCCTTTATAAATCTTTCAATTAATAGTTGCAGAATTTCTGACTTTTCTCCGAGTTAAAAAGTTTTAATATCTATATATGTATATATATGTATGTATGCGTCCATCCATCTGCTGGGTAAATGAAAATTTTAATGCCAAATAATGCATTCAATTGAGTTCAACATACAATATTCAGCCTGTGTATAAGAATAAATAGGTTTATCTTAAATATAACTTTTTAGAAGTCTTCTTCTTCAAATTATGCACACACAACTTAGATGAGCTGGAAGTAATTTTTGTAACTTTTAAAAATGACATGACTATGATTTAATGACACTAAACATCTGTTAAAATTTTTCTTAAGGATGTTTATCGTTCACCCTGCTGCTATCATATTTTGTTTTTCTTGATCTTTTTCTTGTTGAATTATGTGTGTTTTACAATCTAGGATTGTTACCATGTATATTACAGTTGCAATTAATATCATAGTAAGTGGAAGAAGAATTTCATCTTGGGCTCAAGCTTATGTAGAAACATCTGATATTAATGATTCATTCTGATATCATTAATCTTTGTGTAGGTTCTTTATGTTGCATTTTATGATTCAATGCAATATATGTAATACTTGTGACCAAATAGCTGAAAGTTAATTTAATTGTTATTTAGATGTTATAGAAGAAGAAAAGTGTAATTTAGTTAGGATGTAATTATTTCATAATATTATGTATTATAAGCCCTTCAAATGGGTTATTACAATAAGGTTGATGTGTCAAGTTGTTCCATTATCTTTTGCTTCATGCTTGAGATTAGTTAATGTTGTAAATCTAAATAACATTCAAGGAAAAAAAAAATTGTAGAAATTTAATTTAGGTGTAATTGAGGATGATATATACTAACCCAATGTTATCTTTCACATGGACAAAACAAACATTTAGTTGAGGCTTCAAGGTTTGGTTTTAAGGAAGTGTTGTCATTTTAGAAAAAAATAAAAATTAACCAATGCAACATAAAATGTTACATTTTTTGTTTCAAGATCTATATCTTAAAATCAATGAATAATTCATTTTATTTATGATTAGTGCATAATTGTTTTAATATTTATTAGTGATTTTTTTTGTGATCTCATTCTTTTTTTTTATATAGATGCAGATCGTGGTTGAGTGCACATATGATAATGATTAGATATCCTCTAATTGACATGATTTTTTGAACAAAATAGTGATGAGTATATATCTGACTGTTTCAACCTAGGTTTTGAAAAGTTGTCCGGATATTAAAACCCGTAAGAAATATCTTATGCTTTATACTTAGATTAGTTATTGTTGTAAATCTAAATACTATTTAAGGAAAAAAAATGTAGTAATTTATTTTTTGTGTAATTGAGGATGATATATACTACTCCAAGATTATCTTACACGTGAGCAAAACAACATTTTGTTATGACTTCATGGTTTGGTTTTAAGGAAGTATTGTCATTTTAGAATAAAAAAATAAAGTTTAACCAAAGCAAAATAAAAGGATACATTTTTTGTTTCAAGATTTGTATCTTAAAACAAAGGATTCATTCATTTTATTTATGTTAACAACATAATTGTTTTAGTATTTTATTAGTGATTTTTTTTAATCTTATTCATTTATTATTACACGGATGCATATTAGTATCAATTAGAATAAAAGGAGTGTATGATCGAGAGAATATTATTGATTAGATACCATCTAATCTAAACGATTTTTGGAACGACACAATGATGAGTATATATTAAGACTGTTTTATCCAAGGTTTTGAAAATTTATCTGGACATCAAACCCATAAGAATTATCTTCTGCCCATGCTCGAGACAAGTTAATCTTGTAAATCTAAATAACAATTAAGGAAAAAAATTATAGAAATTTACTTTTTGTGTAATTGAGGATGATATATACTGCTCCAATATTGTCTTTCATATGGGCATAACAAACATTTAGTTAGGCTTCATGGTTTAGTTTTAAGGTGGTGTTGTCATTTTAGAAAGAATAAAAATTAACCAAAGCATCATAAAAGTTTACGTTTTTAGTTTCAAGCTCTATATCTTAAAATAAATGAATCACTCATTTTATATATGATTGCTGCATAATTATTTTGATATTTATTAGTGATTTTTTTATCTCATTCATTTATTTTTATACAGATGCAGATTAGTATCAATTAGAATAAAAAGAGTGCATGACTGAGAGCACATATGATAATGATTAGGTATCGTCTAAACGGCATGATTTTTGTAACGACACAGCGATCAACATATATCCGATGTTTCAGCCAAGGTTTTGAAAATCTGTCTGGACATTAAACCCATAAGAATTATCTTCGACGTTTGTGGTGACTGCGATAGCTTCATTAAAGGAGTTTCTCCTAACTGGCAAATCGACATCCTTGAAAATTACTAAAGGTGAATTGGTGTGGTACGTTTAGCCAAAGTGGTTGAACATGTTTCTAGTTTCAATTTTTTCATGCTGGATCTCTTTGCAGCTTTAGGTCAGTCTCCTCCAAAGATTGCTGGTATGGTTCCAACAATGTGGACCAACATTGTCGGAGGAGGCTCTTATTATTACCGTCGGCAGGTGCCTTTTATTGTTGTTGAGTGTGGGCCTTAAGGGCCACAAACTCCTTCAGTTTTCCTATTTTGATCAATTTTTCAATCAAGTCGCGAAGATGCCTATATTTTTTGGTGTCGTGGCCATGATCTCGAAAATATTTACAATATCTAATAGGGTCACAGGCGTATGTTCCTTCCTTTAAGGAAAATGGCTTCTTGAAATAATATTTATTTTAGATGGCCACTACAACTTTGACTATTGAAACTCTTAGTGATGTGATTTCTGCAATAGAATGAAGGAGGCATAGCATCTCCTGGTCTTCTCCCTACTAGTTTTTCCTTTGTATTTCTTTGATCTTGACATGTAGGTTTGTGATAGATGTTCCAAGGCTTCCTTTTCTTGAAATGACTCTTCTGGTCTCGACAATCATCATGAGGTCAATTATGAGATCTTTTCTTGGACTCTAGTGGCCATGAGGGTCAAGGGTGAGACTCTATAAGGATGTGGATATTTGTGAGCTTCAGGAACTCTGTAATGTTTTCTACTTCTACAAGCCAAGGGCGTATTGAAACTTTCACTTAGGCCTTGAGCTAAGGTCACGTGAGCGACGATGGGCTCTAAGTCTTAGACGTGCGATGAAGCTCCTCAAGGTTTCAACGGGCTCCTAATGTATTTTTAAAAGTGCTTGTGAGCTTTTTGGTGGCTTTTGCGCCCTAGAAAATTGGGCCATAAACATTTTGCTTGAAATACACAAAATATGGTAATGACTCATATTTGTAGGTGGTTGAACTAACACATCGTTGATTCTTTCAATGTCATGAATAATAAACAACATTTGAACACATTGTTTATTTTGCGCAGATAAACATCTGACTTGAAGGAAGCTAAATGGTCAATTGGGTCAGATATTCCTCTATAAGACTCCAAATATGGAATCTTAAACTTCCTCGGTGCCTCGGCTTCTACAATCTCTCTCAAGAAGGGAGTCTCTGCCAGCTTCAACTTCTACAATATCTCTCGAGAAGGGAACTCTGCCAACTTTTTTCTTATTTTTCTCCTCATTATTTATTCTAGTCTCTTTCCTTTTCTTCCTCTCCTTATTTATTCTTCATGGCAACCAATAGAAAATTTTCATCTTCATCTTCTTTCTTCTCCTATCAAGTGTGCAACAAGTCCTTTCCTTTATGAATGCTCAAAGTAGTCCAGCATAATCTTTCTTGCACTAAAATTGGGTCAAGAGCTTTTCAAACTTCAGCTCTTTGCAAGCTCTGGTATACGATTCTCGCCTCGTTATTTCTTGTTGTAGCGCTCCTTCTACTCTTAGCAGTTCTTGACGAAGGATTTCTAATTTTGATGACATGATATATGTTTTAGTCTAGAATGGGTTCAAGATGCTTCCCTCATGTCTTGCTTTTATTTTCTCATTATTTCTCTCAACTTGTTGATATGTTAAGTTACGAAATTCATGGTACAATCCACTGTTCTTAAAGGGCATTTTTATGGTGTGAAGGTTCTTTCTTGCAAACGTTGGGTCTGAGCTCCACACTCACGTCACCTGTCAGGATATTGAATCATTGCTAGAATGTAGAGTCCCATATCTTTTGTAAGTACATACAATCCAGTAGAAGACCTTGTATCGCAGAGTCGATACCAGAGAGAGAGTGAGTGAGAGAGAGAGATAGAGATGGATGAGATTCTTTTGAAGGGATCTCAAGAAATATATTAATTTCCTATCTCTGATAAGTTGAAAGGGGTAGCTCCTCAGAGGTTCCTTGAGTTACAAGATATCAGATAGAGAGAGAGAGAGAGAGAGAGAGAGAGAGGGAGAGAGGGAGCCACATAAAGAGCTTTTTTGGGAGAGCAAGGAGACAAATCATCCCTCTCTCTCTTCCCACTCCTTTTATATACGAGAGAGAAAATGCTTAACTTAATCAACATAATACATATTTGTATTTACACGATACCTTTCTATAGTATCTTGATGGAAATATTGTGATGTCAATGCTAGTGCTGGTACGTCAGTCATTCCTGGTAATAGGTGAAGGGATTGAGTTCTCAATATCAGTCAGTTTCTTTAATAAGTGATTGAAGGGTGTCATTAGTGATCATGATGACTTTCTCGAATTGCTACCATTGTATAGGTAGAAAAGGTTATTCTCACAAAAATGATGAGAATGATCGAAACAACCACTTCGACAAGTGGCTTTGTTCAACCACTTCGACATGTGGGTTAGATTCAGTCACTTCGATAGGTGAGCTCAATTAACTACTTCAACAGGTAGACTCAATTCAACCATTTCAGCATCTAAGCTCGATCCAACCACTTTAGCAGGTGGACTTGATTCAGAGAGAATTTTTGGTGAAAATCCATGCTTATTTGTATTTGTGTATACATTACAAAATTAATTAAATTTAAGAATTTTATTTAGGAATTAAAAATTAAAATATTATTATCTTAATAAACTAAATATTTTAAAATAAATAATGTTTATTAAAACAAACAACTACTATTGGCTTCCCCTTCCTCCCCTTCTATCTGAAATCCTGCAAATAACCACTGTTCAAACTAGTTGCTCGGAAGGCAATGATGAGATAGAAGCATTCTAAATAGAATGAATTGAAAAATTCAATATAGATTATGACCTAAATCGAGTCTATTCTTTTGTGAACTCTTATATGAGCAATTCCTTCAAAACGAGAACAACTTCGAAACCACAATCATTCTTCACATTTTCGTCCGTTCCTACTGGAGTTCATCGAGTAAAATAAATTGGACATTGTGAAAGTAAACCTCTTAATTTCTCCCACACCCCCTTGTGTGCTTCAATTTGTGTACATCCCATAAATACAACTGTTAGAAGGTTTATTTTTTAGCAAGGTAAAATGAAGGAAAAAATGGTATTTTAATTTACTAGGATTTAAAGTTGTCATTTTTGTTATTTGGCAAAATTTGGTCTAAATCCTGCTTAAATGTTGCTGCCAGGGAGCGTCTTAGAACAAAATTTAGTAAACCATATAAATTCTAAATTGATAAATCTTGAGGTGTTTAAATCCTTAAGTGTTTGGTTTGAGACACTAATTCTGATTAAGTTATATTAAATTGTTTGACAGCTTTTTAAAATTTAAGCTTGTTGCTAAGCCTATAAAAATTAATTTAATTTCTATTTATAATTATTCTAATCAATAATTATAATTTTTAAAATAATTAATAATTCATATTAATTTATTAAATTAATTATATTAAATAATACTTTAACATTTATTAATTAATAATTGATTAAATATTTATTAAACTGATTATTAATTAATTTTTAACATGTCATTTATATTATATTCGTTCATCATCAGATAATTATATATAAATTTATCTAATTATAATTAATTATTGATTATTAATTAATTAATTTAATAAGAATAAACTAAAATAAAATTCAATTTAAGCCAAAACCTGTCTTCCATATCCCCTCTGCTGCCCGAAACCCTAGCCTACGTCCCTCCCGCCTCTATCGGCTTCGCCCAAACGATCGCCTTCCTGATCGAANCCCCCCCCGCCTCTATCGGCTTCGCCCAAACGATCGCCTTCCTGATCGAAGCCTCACGATACAACTGCGATTGGAGCTAGCTGGGAAGGCAAAGACGGGATCGCGGCTTACAAAGTCCTCTAAAACTTCTAACTTCCTTCTTCCGCTCCGCTCCTACCTGAAACCATTGGAGAAGGTAACCTTTTCCTCCCACCCGCTTTTACGCGCTTCAGCTACTCTAAATCCCTGGATTTACTAAATCCTTCTTCCAACTAGAATTACTAAATCCTGGATTTAAGGCAAAATGGAGGAAAAACGGGATTTAAGAACCTGCAGGATTTAAAAGTGGTACCAAAATTTTAATTCCTGTTTCTCTTATGCTTTGATTAAAAAACTGGATTCCGGAAATACCTGCATTGGGTGTTGTTGATGTTAAAAACTCGTTGAACTGAGTTGGCGTGGCAGAGTACATAAAATCAAAGCTTGAAACAAGGATAGTGTAACTACATGTAAAGGAGAAGATAAAACGATCAACAGGATAAAAGAAGAGGAAGAGCGAGACAAGTCACCTGGAATTCTTAGGGTCTTTCAGTCAAATGACCCATTTTCACTATTGGGCGGCTCTGAGATAATTTATTGTGTCTAGGAGCATGAGTGCAGTCTTCACAGAGCTGGTCGTTTGAGAAGATATTAAAGAAAAATATCAAGAAAATTACATTTGATTCCCAAACGAGGGGAAAATGCTCTTAGGGGAAAGGAGAAAACGGGAGATGACCAGCTCTGTTTCAATGAAGATGATTGAGCAGCCAGACAACCCCTTAGGAAGTTTTTTCTTAGAGTATTTTTTCTAAGGTAGCCCTTACAGCACATGAAGCTTTTTTTATTTGTTATCAAAGGTGATAATATTCATGATTCATGATGAGGTTCTTACAAAAGACAAAGATAAGGTTTACAGTCTTGTTGAGAAAATTTTTTATGAATGTGAAATATATGAGATATCGTTATGAGGGAAATAATATTGTAGCGATCTTTATGTTTCACATGTGGAAGTCTCTATTTTTGAGCTTTTTGACATCCTTGAGTCAAGGGGCTTATTAAAAATTGTGCTTACTGGTAGAACATACGGCGGTGTTTATTTTTCTTAGGATAAAGTGCATGCACCAGACCAGTTAGCTCTTGGTTCAAACATTTAGGATAAACTGCTAGTTTTCCATTTCAAAATAGTGTTAAAAGCCCTTGGCTCTTTAAAATAAGGGAAATTTACATACGTAGCACACTCTTCTTATGTATATACATATTTCACACCTAAACTTTTATATTTGCATGCATAGAACTTTGGTGCTTTAAACCTACCCATGAAAAAGCATATTTCACTTTTAAGAAGTGGTAATAGTGCTATTTTTCATATGGTGCTAACGATTTTAGTGCTATATGTGTAAATATGAAAGTTTTGACGTGAGATATGTAAATATATGAGAATTTTGTGCTATGTATGTAAATGCCCCTTAAAATAAATGAATTTATCATGCCACCAGATTTTTGGAGGCATTCCAATACTTTTAACCCTTAGCAAAAGGTGGTCGCTTATGAAATGTGATATTAGCAGCATAAACTTGAAAAATAACATGGAATAGATATTAAAAAGCACTGTAACTCCTTAGTTTGGGTTAATTATTGGATATAATGAGTCACAGCCATCTAAGGTACTTTATGCATTATAGTCTTGCTACATAGAAGATATGAAATGTTGATGCTCTTGAAGTAATGGAGGCTTCACGGGTCACATAAAAGTTGTCATTTTATTTATTAAGATGTTGAAATCTCAATGATCATGTTCGACTCAACCCAATACTTACCCAAATTAAAATCAAAGTTTTCTACTTTACAATTCTATTATTCGTGATACTTAGTTGCATTTGATGTTACTGGAAGGATTATTATTATCTTTTTCCGCAGGTATGGCGCAGTGGATGCACCAATTTGAACAATGGCTCCGACATATCGAGCAGTGGGTTCGACAACAGCCAGCTGAGCAACTCTATATAGCCATTGCTGTTCTGGTCATAGCATCAACTTTACTTATCTTATGTACGATGCATCCCATCATAGTTAGCCTTCACTTATGATTTTGTAGTTTTCTTAAGATATTAAATTTCTTTCAGTCATTTTGTATTTCTAGAAATTTTGTGAATGTTAGTTATGCCCGAATATTAGCTTTTCTCTATAATTCATTTAACCATACTTGGTATTGAATTCATGCTAGATATTTAAAATTCTTCAACATATATAGTTGTTGTGTTATCTTTGAGTACTCACACTACAAGTTTCATTATTGTCTAACTACATTCTGAACAAATTTCTTGAAATTTGCATTATTTTTGTGATTGGTTGTCAACAAAGTTCAATAAGTTATTTATTTTGTCTGCCATTACTTTAAAGATCTCAAGTTTGTTTTGTGGGGTGTGGGGTTGGTGTGTGTCCGTGTGGGGCAGAGGGACTAATGTGCGTCTTTACTTTAAAGTCCTCTGAGTTGAGAGAGAGGGATTTAATTTGTTTTGAGACCTTTTTCCACATTTTGTAGGGGGAGTACAAACTTGGGAAAGATACAATAATTTCAATTTTGCGATAATGCTCGTTTCATTGCAGCTCTTTTAAATTGTTGAAGTCCTTTTTTCACTTCTTGTATTTAACAGAACTTAAGGGAGGCTTTGATGAAAGTACTTTTGGGAGAATCTCTTTTTAAAGATTATAATTTAGATGTTGATTTAACATTCATTTTCATGATGGTAATTGAATATTGAATATATTGTCATTTTGTGCAGTGCATAACTTTAACCATTCCAAGGCTAATACTATTATAATTGCTGGGTTAAGTGGCTCTGGAAAAACCGTTCTGTTTTATCAGGTATTAACTTGCATTATAAATACAGTGATGTTACCATTCCCTGGATGTGTGAAGATGAAGCATTCAATATGAAAAAAAATACTATGCACTTTTGCCATCCATTATTGCTTAATCTTTTTACTTATTTCTTTTTTTCTGATCGGGCATAGGCTTTTTCCCCCGCAGTTTTTCTTTTGATTGCTTTATCTTATACAATCAAATTTTCTGATTATTCCTACGACTAATCTATTACACATCAATGGCGCACAATAGCTTTTGTCAAAGCAGAAATGCAATTTCTTATGTTGGGCACAGCTTTACCTTGTGCAAACCTATTCAACACAAATGATGAAATGAAATATTTTAATGTAACAATTTAACGAAGAAAAGATTCTCAACTAAATTTTGTTGAGCAAATTGTCCTCTTGAATATTTACATGGGTTCATTTTAGTCCCAAAGAATATAAAAGTGATAAATTAATCCTCAAACTGTTTTAATGGTGGCAAAAATAACTCATTTTAAAAGAGTCTAGGACTAAATTGACACTTTTATAAAGGTTGGGACTAAAATGCCCCCTACAAAGAGTAAGGGTACTATTTCGACACTTAAATTTTAATGGAGGTGTCAAATAATTTTAGCTTCAGTAAAGATGTAATAAAATGAGATATTATGTCTTTCTACCTAGATATTCTTAAATTGCTTTGCCACATTATTTATGTTGGTTGTTAATGATAGAAACAAACTAATGAGGGTAAAAAGAACGCTTAAAAATGTTTATTGAAGTTTTTTTGGTCGTTTTCACCTTTGACCATTGTATTATGTGTTTTTTGCTAGCTTCGAGATGGATCATCTCATCAAGGCACCGTTACATCAATGGAACCAAATGATGATATATTTGTGTTGCATTCTGAAGTTGAAAAGGTAAACATATAATCTTCAAATAGAATCAATATATGGTATCAAAGATATATGTTGCCTTCTAGTATTATAATAGTAGGGATAAAGCTCAGCTAAAGTAAAAAAAGGAAATTTTGTATTTCCAGCACACAATTCTTATGTATTATATATCTCAACCTTAAATATTCATATTTACATACATAACCTTTTTTTGCTCTAAACCTATGCATGAAAAGGTATATTTCACTTTTAAAAAGTGATAATAGTGCTATTTTTGATGTGATATTAAAGATTTGAGTGCTATGAATGTAAATATGAAAGTTTAGGTGCGAGATATGTTAAGTTTTTGAGAATAAACAACTCTGTTTTGTGGCAGAAGGACAAAACGAAGCCTGTTCATGTGGTTGATGTTCCCGGGCATTCCCGCCTTATACCGAAGCTTGATGAGTTCTTGCCTCAAGCAGCTGGCCTTATTTTTGTTGTCGATGCTTTAGATTTTTTACCGAACTGTCGAACAACTGCAGAGTAAGTATAAGCCACGGCTTATGAAATGATATTTTATAGATGCCTCAAGAAGTTTCGCTAATCTCGCTGCTTACCTGCATATTTTTCAGTAGGAAGATTTACATACGTACCTCTCAATTCCTATGTATTTACATATCTAACACCTAAACTTTAATTTTTACCTAAATACCACTTTACTTCCATGAAAAGGTGTATTTTATTTTTTTAAAGTTAAAATGGTGGTATTTTTTTATTTGACATGTAAGATTTGTTTGTTAAAAATGTAAAAAAGTAAAATTTAGGTGTTAGATATATAAATACATAGGAATTGGCTGGCATGTACTTAAATGCCCCTTTTCATTATTAATTCGGGATATTGTTGGACCAGTCTACCGGTCCTCGTGCATGGTTCCTCCCCAGAACTAACTGCATATAGGATACAACTAAATGTCTCCACGTGCTTTTTCAAATGTGCAGTTAAGTTTTGCATCGAACGAGAGTCATCTTGGAACTAATAGATAATTTTGTCTTCTTGTTCATTAGCTTTCCATCAATAACTCCAAGAAGCTGCAGTGTGCTTTATATTCTCTTTGAATATTCTGCTTTATTGTAATGAAATACAATCTTAATACTTTTGCATTCAAGAATTCTGTTTATGAAGGAATATTCATAAAACTAGTTATTGTTATTTTTGATATAACAGATATCTCTACGATATTCTAACCAAGGGAACTATTGTAAAGAAGAAAATTCCTGTTCTCATATTGTGCAATAAAACTGATAAGGTGACGGCTCACTCAAAGGAGTTCATCAGGAAACAACTAGAGAAGGAAATGTAAGCATTATTTCTTCTCAGTTGGTTCAATTAAGTGTGCATTCAAAATTTTTTGATGTTTCAATGTCTTTTGCTACCTTGTTATAATCTGAATTACTGCATGCTTTGTATTGTGAGCTTGTTCCTCAGTAATCTAGAGATTGTGGAGAAGTCTTTTCTCAATTTGGTATTATTTTAATGTTTTAACCTATCAATTTGTGCAGTAGCTGCTTTGTTAAACAAGAATCAGAAGCATATTAATTGACCTTTGACATTATGCTAGAATAAGTTTGCAGCCATTATCCAAACTAAAAATATTTCAGGTATGGTTTGATGTAGTAATACTGGTTAACTGGTTCATGATGTATTTGAGCATGTATGATTTTATTTAAAAGCATCGACGCCAATACACAACACACAAAGTCTATGCTTTGGGGTATCTAGCCCGAAGAAAGTTCTAGTCATTTATTTTTGGATAATAGCATGAATTTCATGCCTTTTTTGTTTTACCGAGGATCAAGTAATGTGTCACAGAAGGCAAACTCATGGCATGCCAATATATTGAGCAACCTTGAGATTGGCGTTCAAAACATTGAATAGTGTTCACGAAGGTTATAGAAGTTTTCAGAATTATATGGAGTATTCTGTGGATGTGTATGTTACACTTGTGTGTATAGAGCTGTTTAGAGTGTTGCCAGAAGGTTCCAAGTGCTAATGTTACTGAACCATATAAATAATAACATCACAACATATCGGTTACATGTTTGTATGATGAGGGTTAAAGTAGCCATGGGGATGTCCAATGCAAGTTTTAGGACATGCTTCTGTGCAGGAAAGGGATTGGGTTTGAGTTGGAGGAGCCCTATGTGGAGATTTAGGGCGTTCTAAATATGGAAGACAATAGTTTATTAAGAGGGACAACACATTTGGTGGAGGTCACGGTGAAGGAGATAAAGGAACGAAAGGCAAAGCTTTTTTTGCTGACTGTAACACGAGTGGGGCGATCATTCCATAGCCTAGTCAATGATTGGACAACCTTATGATGAAGGAGCTAGAATATTTAAGGGTAGCATGGAGGTGGGTGATCACTTATGCTTGCATGCATTGAGGATCATGGATGGCATGCTAAAGGTATGCACTGCATACGATTTTCTTTCAAATATTCCTTTATTGCGGTGTCAACGTAGGTGTGTTGATATGGAAATATACAAACTCGCCCAAATAAAATTTAAGTCGACGAGCTAGCTAGACTTAGCTCAAGTCACTCGCCAGCTAGGTCCTATGTAGAATCACTAGTGAAGTTTTATGTCTATTCGTCCCACAAATGAAGAAGGTAACATCTAGTTGAGCTAAAATGGGACTCACTCAAATGCCCTCACCTGACTCGCTCGATCATCTCAGATCAAAGCTACTCAATGATCAACACGGGAGACTGAACTTGTCCAAAGTACTTGACGACTGACCACCAGTTTGAGTACGAAGCTGTATTTGGGTTGTGCAAGCCCCTTTTTTTGGTATTTATTTATACTTTAATTACATATATATCTTATTTGATAGCCTTTTTCGAGACCCTAGATCTTTTTAAATGCGAGATCACGAGGAGAGCTAAGGGTTTTGGAAATTGAATTGGGGTCTTACCTCAATTTTTTGTAGTATTACTCTTATAGTAGATTTTCCTCTACTCCTCTCGTCTCTTCTCCCCCTTCTTTCTTTATTTTGAGTTAGTAAGGTTCTAGTGTAACCCTTGAGCAAAATAGGGTCTAACATCTTAAGATGTGAAATTGTTTAAGCTTGATAATGCAAAGAATGAAGTATAGACTAAACTTTGTTGGTTGGAGCATATTGTCATGTCCTAGAATATATTAAGTAATTCTTAGAGTTGCCACTTTAATTTCCATTGACGAGGAGTTGATTTTTTTTATCAATGATGAAGCTTAACGAGCCAGTTTACGTTGTAGTAGAAGGCATTCAGGTGTTGTCAAAGCCATGACATTGGCAACAAACCTGATCGAGATTTAAGTTTAGTTGTCAAAGTAGAGAGAATTCATCAAGTCAAGATAAGGGGAAGACAAGAATGCATGATGGGGATGACCATAGAGATTTCTAGCCTTTGAAGTGCTTCTTGTGTGGACCACACAGAATGGACGAGCTCCTAAGTAGACCACTGCTTGCAGGTCTGGTCAAGTTTAAAAAGGAAATGTTGATGAATATATGTTTTGTTTGAATTTATTAACTTGATGGTTACGGTTGAGGAGCTTCATGATTGCGAGAGTGAACCATTGATGGAGGCTTATGTGGAGACCATCGTGAAGAGTATAACAGTGAGTTTGAGCAAAAATTGGGGATGGTATATTTGGGTGTTGCTGGTCTTCAACATGATGGTAGAGTTCAAGCTTTACTTGAATAGGCATAGGAAGGCAAGCTAAGAATAATATTGGTGCCGTCAAAACTTACTGTGCACTAAGGGATTGCAACCACTAGTATCGAATGTAGATACAACTTACGACATGCTATGAGGAGAGTAGTTTGATTGAATACAAATTTATGAAGTGTGGAGTGAGTGAAATGATTTGGGAAGATCTTATTTGTGGATAATTGCAAAGTGAATGAAGAAATGACCTATTGGAAGTGCCAACACATTGAATACCATGCCTGGAACTGTATGCTGGCAAAGGTGCACATGATCCTTTTCATTATGAGTTATACAAAGGATTACTTTGTTGCTTTGAAGGGCCCTTTTGAGTTTTTGAGTGCATGGGCAACGTTGCATAAAAACTTGAGTTCTTGATGAAACATAGGATTCATTCGACTGCCCAGATGAGAAGCTTAATCCCTTTCAATAAGTGGAAATTTAGGAAGACATTCTTTCCATGGTGGGCTGATCAGCTACCTAAAGATATTGGAGGATTAATTGAAGATAACTTTAGAAACTTCTTTATTAGTTTTTTTGCTTCATTTTTATGTTTATTTATGCTTATTTTAGAATTATTTTCTTTTCACATTTAGATTAGATATATTTGGTAAGATTGTAAATTAGGAGGGACCAATTTCTCTATGTACTTACTTTATGTGTGACTAATAAAAGTAAGAAAGTAGTTTTCCTCCCAAAGTTTGTTTCTCAACATGGTATCAGAAACCCGTTTTGCGATTGAATTCCTTGACCATCCATGGTGCGAAGGTTTCACTTTTGAACATCCCGAGTTCACCCTAAACCCTCGTCTTTGTGATCGATGTTAGCGATATAGTAACAAGAGCAACTAGTTGGGAAGGAAACGGCCGAATCGCAACATTCAAAGGCCGTGTTTGCCCATAACACTATCTTCATGGCTGACGTTTTCGATACAGTCGTGAGAATATCTAGTTGGGAAGGCAACAATTGGATTCTGACATTCAAAGACCAATCTGATCGGGCAACAACAGTTTCTTTTTGGAGTTATCTATCCTTTGCTCACTCCTACAGTCACCAGAGCCTCTCCAGCAATTGGACTCCTCCCTCCAGTCGCTAGAATCCCTTTAGCCAGCATGCTGGCCTTCCTTTGCTCGATCCTACAACGCTGAGAGCCTCTCCAATAACAGTCCAAAAGCCAACCACCAAAATCTATCCAGCTAGCCTGCAGAGCCTCCTCTGCTTCTTAACATAACCGTTGGGCTCTTTTTGCCACAAGCAGTAACCAACTTCCTTATTCAACCCTAATCTGCATAGGGTTTATGACAAAATACAAAATAGAGGTGTCTAGCTCTTCAGAGGTTAGTTCTGAATCAGACAGCAAGAATTGTGTCAAAGGACTTCTGAACTCTCTACCTTTATCACAAACCATAAACTCAATGGTCATAACTTCCTTCAATTGTCTCAATTCATGTTTATATATATTTATGGAAAAGGAAAAATGAATAGCTTGAAGTACTGAAAAACTCCTTTGGGGTAATTCATAACAGCACACCAATCTCATGACACCAAAATAATATATCCTTCTCCTATATTATTAGTAATGAGAGATTTAGATCTTGGATCATAGATTCAAGAGCTTCAAATCATATGGCTGGAGAAATCAATGCTCTAATCAACTATTAAGAGGCGTCTACATCTAAATCTATCAGACTTGTAGATGGATCACACTTAAAAATTATTGGAAAAGGAGATGTAGAGCTCTCTCAGGATATCATTCTTTCATCTGTTTTATGCTCCATAGTTGGAAATTTTAATCAATAAGTTTACTTATGATATGAAATATATAATTAATTTTTTTGTAAACTTATGAATTTCAGGTGGTGAATTCAAAGAAGGTGATTGACAAGTATTAAAATGCATGAATTTTAGGTGGTGAATTCAAAGAAGGTGATTGGCAAGTATTAAAATGCATCAAGACTCATATTTGCTCAAGAAAAGTCTGTCTATAAACACAATAGCGGTCACACATCATCTTTTCCTCAAATCTTTGAGTCTGTTGAGTTTATGCATATCAAAATATAAATCATGTTTTGACATTGTCAGCCAGGTCATCCTAATTTCAATTATGTTGCAAAGTTGTATCCTCATTTGTTTATCAATTAAAAATATAATTTATTAATGTGAGATTTGACAACTTGCCAAACGCACTATAGAAATGTTTATCCCATGACCTAATACAAACCCTCACACCCTTTTTCCATTATCTACAACGATATTCGAGAGCTTTCAAAGTAAGAATCCTATGGTTGGCAAATGGTTTATTTCATTTATTGACAATCGCACTAGAATTTCTGGGGTATTTCTAATGAAGAAGAAATCTAAAACAACCCAAATCTTCCAAATCCTCTATGACATGATTCAAACTCAATTTCAATACAAAATTCAGATCCTCAAAATTGATAATGCAAAGGAATATTTAACTCTATCCTTAGATCCTATCTTTAAAATGGAATCATTAAGTGAGTTCATCTATTTATATCCCACAACAAAATGAGATAGCTGAGACAAAGAATATACATCTCTTTAAGGTATCCCACTCAAATTTTGATTTCTTGTCACGTTGCAAAATATTTTTGGTGGGTAGCTTGCAATACCTTATCAATAGAATGTCTAGGCGGGAACTTAATTTCAAAATACCACTTAATGTTTTGATGGATACCTATTCCCACATTAGAATTTTCTCTTCTATTGTACCACTTAAAATTTTGTGTTTTTTTATTCACATATATTCCTCAAATCGTGCAAAACTAAACTCTAAATCTATCAAGTGTATTTTTCTTAAGTATGTTTCCAACAAAAAAGGCTATGAGTGTTAGCTGTTATCAAAAAATACTACAACTCCATGAATGTCAATTTTTTCATAAAATCAATCATATTATCCCAAAACATATGTTCAAGGGGAGAGTGCTAATGAACGTCAATTTTGGGATGCACTTGATGACACCCACACTGCCTGACAATCTATTCTTTCTCGTAGCCCTTCTATCCTGATTGAGGATTTCCAACCAACCCAATATTTTGTTCATAATAAAGAACTTCATGTGCATACAGGAAGAAAAATTTTGAGCAGGTGGAAGATAAACTTGCAAAGATAAAACTGCTTATACCAAAACCTGAGTTTGCTCTCATTTGAAATTTTAGGTGAGGAATCTAGTATTCATAAGTTATTTGATTCCTCTTCTGGTACCGATGACAAGGAAAGTTATACTAAATATCAAATTCAAAAGATATAGTTTATGTGAAGCTATCCTATTCTTATAAGCTTTTGCATCTAACATTGATAGTGTTCAAATTCTTGAATCCACTTGAAAATTCAGAATAAAAGAAAGCAGTTGAAGAGGTGATTCAAACACTAAAGCATAATGACACATGAATTTTAATAAGATTCTCATGATAAGAAGCCGGTTGGATGCAAATAGGTGTTTAACTTCAAGTACATAGTTGATGGTGGTATTGAGAGATTCAAAGCTAAATGGATTGTAAAAGGTTTCACTCAAGCCTATGAGATTTGATTATCAGGAGATCTTTGCATTATTTTCCAAACTGAATGCTATCAGAGTTCTCCTTTCAGTATTTATTAAAAAAGATTACATAAAAACACCTTCCTGAATGGGGATATTGAAGAATTGTATATGTAGATATCACTAGGACTTGAGAGTTATTCCTTCAAACACCTAGTATGCAAACTTAGAAAGTTTCTCTATAGACTTAAACAATCACCAAGAGTATTGTTTGAAAGGTTTGCTAAAACTATGTGATTTAATGAATATTTTCAAGATCAAGCTAATTGTACACTGTTCATAGAACACACTCATGAAGGTAAGATGTTTAAATTGATATTATATGTGGATGATATTATTCTACTTATGATGATGAAAGAAAAATTCTTAAAATCAAACAAGTTCTTGCCGTTGAGTTTGAAATCAAGGACCTACGAACCATGAGATATTTTCTAGGCATGGAGTTAGTAATATCCAAGAAATGCATTGTTATATCATAGAGGAAATACATCCTAGGTCTACTAAAGGAAGCAGGGATGATTGGATGCAAATCTGCTAACACTCTAATGGATCCCAACAAGAAGTCTAATAGGAGATAATAAACTATATCTGTGGATAAGTGGAGATATCGAAAATTTGTATGAAAATTCATTTATTTATCACATAATAGACCATATTTTGCATATTCTTTCAGTATTGGGAGCCAACACATGAATAACCAAAATGAAAATCATTTGGAGATGGTGTGCAGGATTGAATCCCTTGGTTATTGATTAATTTTTGAGAAAACTAGAAACAAAGATAAAATTCCACATTGATGTTAGTTGGGCTGAGAAACTCATTGGCAGAAGGTCCACCACAGGTTATTGCTCCTATCTATGGGAAAATCGGGTTACGTTGAGAAGTAAGAAGTAAGTTGTTTCTAGAAGTATAATTAGAATATATGACGCTTGCTGTCAGAATCTTTGAAGGGATTTAGATTCAAAAATTGTTAAGAGAATTGAGATGTACCCCAAATCAGCTTATACAAATGTTTTGTGACAGTCAAATAACTTTCAGTATTGCCAAGAATTATGTGCAACATGACAAGACCAAACATATTGAAATTGATAACACTTTATTTCTGAAAAGGTTAATGGTGGAATTATGCAACAAAACTACTTCCTAACACACCAATAATTTGTTGATGTCTTCACCGAAGTTCTTCCTTTAAGCATCTTCTCAAAGTTCAATACCAGAGTTGGTCTTTTCAAAATCTACGATCCAGCTTGAGGTGGAGTGTGGAAATTTAAGAAGCTTCCGACCTCCATTCCATGTTCGGTCGACCGACCACTTAAAGGATATTGTAGGATTTAATTGGAGACAACTTTGAAAACTTCTTGATTAGTTTTATTCACTTCCTACTTATGTTTTTCTTATGTTGATTTCAGAGTTATTTCCTTTCCACATTTAGATTAGATATAATTGTTAAGATTGCGAAATTAAAAAGAACTAGTTTCTCTATATATGTACCTTATGTGTGAATAATGAAAGTAAGCAAGTAGTTTTCCTCCCAAAGTATGTATTTTAACAATAAGATTAAAGTAATCCAATTTGTTTGGAGTTTTGACATTTATTAGGTTTGTGATCATGTCGAGTTGAGTCAAGCACTCTAATGAGTTATTAAATAACTTCAAAATTAAAATGAGTACTTTGCTTTTCTTATAAAATCATTAGCAAATAATTTTACAAATCTAAACGAGTAATCAAATAAATTTTAAATTAAGATTTAATTGGTTTACACCAATTAAATAAGATAATATATAAATTGTAAATAAACTTTTTAAGTCATAATATAAATAAATGTTAACAAACTCGTTTATTGCAATAAAGAATAAGAAGTAATTCCATTAAATTAAAATGCATATTGATATTTAATTATCATAATGTTACCATGAAATATATTATTAAATAAGTTATACTCAATCAAACTTTATTTAAATAATATATCATATATGATATGAGCTTTCATCCAGCTTAAAATAGAACATTTAACAAGTTACTTATCAAACGATAAACTTTTTTGTTTGTGAACATAAATAAATGAGTTTGGTCATGTTTAAGTGTGGTTCATTTTATCTTTGAGATTTAAAAAAATGTTCAAGCTTGTTAATATGCTAATATTAATGAACTTGATCGAGTATTAATCAAGCTGAGTTCCAGCTATTTATTGAGTGCATTGATTTATTTACTGCTCAAACATTTTCCAATTGGTCGGGAGTTTTAGTGCAACCGTGATGTTGAGTGCGCACGGAAGATTGCATCATATGGTGAAGGATTAAAAATTTAATGTGCTAATGCTTTTGATTGATGTAAGATATTTATATAAGGCAATGTCGGAGCTTGTTATAACACTTTGGTAATTCTTAAAACAGATCAAATGGTTTCATGCTGAGGTTGAGATGTGTGGGTCACAATGGTAGGTTGGGGAGTGGCATTGATGGCAGGCTCATGGCATGCCAATATACATTCTAAGGCATGATTAGTTTTCATGTGTTTAGAACTTGAATATTGTTCATGAAGGTTATGAAATTGTTTATAGTATTCTTATGTTTTGTATGCAGTTCTCATATGTCTTGATTTTTTAGGAGGTTATTGTAGAAAGGTTACAAGAGGAGAAACTATTGGAGCAATTTTGGGAACTATTGTAGTATGAGGGAAAGTGTCAAGGGCTACAAAAGGCATAAATTTTTCGCAAGAACTAATTTCCAATCCCGGATCGATATTCACATGAATCCCACAATCATTACAAGTTGTGGGAGCTAAAATGAGTTATGGAGCTTTTTTCTTGTCTCGTGTTCTTATGAGTGAGCCCATGGTAAAAGCGTCACACTCGGACCCAGAAGGGGACAAATAGATTTAAGACTCCTCTTGCTAAAGAAGGAATTTTATCTTTTTTTTTCCTTTGATCCATATCTCTTTCATGTTCAATGTTTTGCTACAATTTTTTGGATCCAATCCCCAATGAACTGAATTTTTATGGTCTGCTCTCATTCCCATTTGAATCAAATTAAAATCTAGCTGCTAATTCCATGAGAATCTTATCGAGAAATTTATTGACTGTTTCTTTATTGATCAAACAAATGCTTTAGGGATAACATTGCTACATTCTATGCTGAATTGTCCGAATTCCCAATAGATTGGCCGACCTATCCTAAGTAGTGCATCTCCCATACTCTTTATTCTTTTGGTTCTGGCCAAGTGCAATGGGTTGATCATTAGTAATCTTATAAGAAATGAATTTTATGGTCAACGTTTAATGATAGGTGAATTTATTCATTACCCAAGGACTCTAGACAGATGTCTAGCAAATACATTCATACCACCCAATTCATATGTATTTACATATCTAACACCTAAACTTTCTTTTCACACTTATACCACCCAAAATTTTCATATGACGTAAAAATATATCACCATTTAAACTTTTGAAAGGTGAAATACACCTTCTCATGCATAGATAAGGTTGTATTTATATTAGATACTTAAATATACGTATGTTATTTATTTAGTTTTATTTTTTTTAATTGTTAAAAACTTGCACAACAGCCTTCCAAGCTATAAACGGTCTTTTTTCTCTTTATGGCTCTCGTTTACCAATTTCACCAGCATATTTGAAGTACATACATGTGTTTTTTGGCAATCTAGCTGACATAACCTAAAGATGCTAAGAAAATTTCAAGAAAACATGTAAAGTATCACCAACTGTGATCACAATATAAGACCATTTTAAAATTGGCATCACACTACCCTTTTTCTTTGAACTCAAACACCAGACATAGTCTTTTAGCTACGAACGGCCATTTCTTTCTATGGCATTTTCCAATCTTTTCAACTCATGTGACTTAGCCAAGTTTTGTCTTTTATAGAATCTAGTGTGTTTTGTTGCATAGGTCTTTTTTTTCTCCAGAGGAGTGAGGTTCAAATATAACGTATCAGGGATTTGATCCCAAAATTTTGAAAAAAACTGATAATTTACCAAAAAAGCCAGATAAACTAGTTGGGACCTATAGGCACCAAGTAATTTGGAGTTTATATGTAGGGTTTTCTGTAGATTCTAGATTTGTACTCTTTATCTAATGGGGTAAAAGTACAGCTCACAAATGCAGTTAAAACGGTCTCTGGATAGCTATTATTTCTTATACTGTAATTAACATTCCCTCGCTCTATCTATGCATTGTTTTTCATTTTGGTCATCAAGCTTTCACATTGAATTGAAAATGAACTGAGCTTGTTCATACTCAAGCTTATTTGCCAAAGCCTTATTCAATCTCGAGCTCGACATGGTATTATAGCAATTTTTAAGCTTGATTTGTTAAAATATGACTATTTGAGCTTAGGTTGAGCTCGGCTCTTTAGTTAGCCAGACAAGCTTTATTGGTCTTATTAATTATTAGATTATAACAACAATCTCTAGCCGTTATTACTTATTATTTGCTCTTTTTCCTTCATTATGTATTTTCTATTTTGCTTTGTCGATTTTTATTGTCTTTCATTTATTATGCCTATTGTAATTGGGTTTAAATACCATTCCTTCTATCAATAATATTGTGCTACTCTATTCCAAATCCCAACTTGATATAAGAGCCTAACCGTAGATCCAACAACCACAAACCTCCTCTGCTGGTTCCAGCAACCGACACCTTTTTGCCGTTGACCTTCTTAGTTGTTTCCAATAGCCGCATGAACATTTTGTTTCAGCTGCAAGTTCCAACAACCACCAAACTTCCTGTGCAGCCGCCGGAGTTTCAACCGCATGAACTTTCTGTTCCAACCGCCGCGTGAACCTTCTACTGGTCATTATGCAGCCGTCGGTCCCCTTTGATCTAGCCGTCGGTCCCCTTTGATCTAGCCGCCGATCCTCTTTGATCCATCCGTCGATGATTCGACATGCTGCTTCCCTCTGTCCAAAAACCGACAATTGCTCTTTCTTGCAGCCTTGTGCAGCCGCTGTTTCCTGCAGTTCTGGATCCAAGTCCCCTTCCTGCAGTTTTTTTGCAGCAACCTGTCACGGACCAACTTATCTCAAGTCATTCGTGTGGTTTATCGCTCCTCTTTGACACTAATTCAGCTTAACCCTCACAACATTAGGACTTGTAAGCACAAAACACTTTTAAAAGAAGAATATGGAGAAATATTGAAGAAAGAAACACTTCACTAAGAAATAGTGATCACTTGAATACTTAGGATCCTTGGATGGTTTGAAATGAGGGGAGAGACTCCTATTTATAGTCCCTTCCAAGTCTAAGGGAATCTTCTAGATTACATCAGAATAATCTAGTTTCTAGATGATTCTATTCCATTCTCTTATATACCTACATGACCCTAGATCTTTCTAGGTTATTCTTGAGTTATCCTTGGAGCTTTTCTTCTAATATTCACTAGATTGATATATAGTCTTCTAGAGTTAACTGAATTGCTCTCATCCATCTGGTATTTCTAGAATCTTTCACCCTATGGTTGCCTTGCCAATTTCTTTAAGATGTCGGAGCCTGACACTCTCCCCCATTTAAGCTTGCAATGCCTTCATTGCGGCTTCCACTTGGTACCGTCAGTCTTTCCTTTTTCCATGTGTCTTCATGTCTTATTTTCTTGTCTGCCCATTTTGTAATTCTTCTTGTAGTC
This sequence comes from Phalaenopsis hybrid cultivar, assembly GCA_002079205.1. Taxonomy (NCBI): domain Eukaryota; kingdom Viridiplantae; phylum Streptophyta; class Magnoliopsida; order Asparagales; family Orchidaceae; genus Phalaenopsis; species Phalaenopsis hybrid cultivar. Next base: position 104,193 of record JXCR01106811.1, on the reverse strand, counting down.
TCACGTAGTCACACTCGTCCATCTCTCTTTGCTTGCTCACAGACTTGACAAACTTGGGTTTTTCTTTTGTTGTATGGGGGTGGGGTGCCATGCAGTTAGACTTCATGGCTGGCGACTTGGTCTTTGGCTCCAGCCTCATCGAGTGTTCTTTCTCCGTTCTTGTTGGTAGTTCTTTTGGTGAAACATCTTTAAATTCTTCAAGTACTACCACCACTTCCCTTGGTATGTCTTCTTTGGGCTTCAATTCTTCATCAGTTTCATGAAGAAAAGCCAAGTTGCTCTCCTCATTTTGTGGAATGCCCTCTTTGAATTGGATGGCTGATGACACTTTGATTTCCTGCTTATTAGTTCTTGTTGTTGGTACTAAGAAGCTTGATTCCATTCTATAATGCACATGCTATTGACGAAAGGTATTGGGAACGCTATAGCTTCATCCAAGAAGTTTATTCCTAGAACAACTTTACAATTATCCATCAGAATGACAAAGTAGTCTAAGGTACATGACCACACTCCAATACTGGTCTTTACTCTGACTATTCCATGGATATGCCTTGCTGCTGAATTGACTACCTTGATGGAGCCCTCTCCTTTAGTCATCTGCAAACCCAACCTTTTGGCTTCTTAGATGGAGATAAAGTTGTGAGAAGCACCCGTGTCCACCATTGCTCTAGTGGACTTCCCGTCTATTACCGTCTCCACAAATAGTAACTCCTTTGTTTGGAATTTTGTGGGATCTTGCATCCCATTCAACAGTTATATAGACCGTACTTGTGTTGTAGTATCACCACCTTCTTCCTTCTGGTGGCTTGCAAGGAGAGAGTTTAGAGCCTTATTTTGAGGACATTCCTTGCCCAATGTGGTCCATCACAAAGAAAGCAATTGTTTTTGTGACTTGATTTTATTTTCCTTTTGCTTTCCCTTATCTTTACACTTGGATGAGGATGATTCATAGCTAGTTTCTTTCTTGTGTTGGTCCTTATCTTTATCATCTTTGACATTGGTGTTCTTCTCATTCCTTGGCTTTGTAGACTCCTTTGTACAGTCAAACAGGCTTTCGGCGACTACGATGGGAGTGACAAGATCTTGCACTCCGCGCCTCCTAAGCCATGTCTTTACCCACTGTTGGAATTCATCCATAAAGTTGAAAAGAACATTCTTATCAAACAAGTTGGGAATTTCATGAACCAAGCTTGTGAACTTCTAATATATTCCCGAATTGATTCCTCTTGTTTGAGCTTTCGCAATCAGACTCTAGCCTCATCCTTCGCATGTTCGGGATAAAATTGCCTCTTTAACTTTTTCATAAAGTCATTAAAGGTAGATATAATGTACATACCTTTCTCTATATTTTCTCGTTTTCTTCTCTACCACATCATAGCGATGTCTAAGAGAAAAAGGGTTGCAAATTGAATTTTTGCATCTTAATCTGTAATCTTCATCGCTCCAAAGTATTGGTCGAGTCCTCATAGAAAGTTGTCTACTTTTTTTTGGCTTGCGAGCTCCCCCAAAACTCTTATGTTTTGGTACTTCGATGTGTTTGTCTTCGAAAGTATGATTGTTGGTGGATGTCGCTAGTGCCTTCTTGCATAGCGAAATGTTTCCCTGCATCTCCTCACTCTTCATACCTTCTGGAGCTCCTCCATCAAGTCCTTCCGCATCTTAGCCATTTGGTCCCTTAAAGACTACTCTAGTTAGAGCATCATACCTCTGATCCTCGAATGGATTATAATGTCCTCCTCTTTGAGTCCATCAACCTTTTGGCTAAGATCCTCTATCTGAGCCTCCATGCCATTTGTTGCCTCCTATACCGAGCAAGGAACGAATCAAAGCCGTGCATGATCTCCTTGGACCTCCCATGTGGTTTGGATGTAGCTGGATCTCGTTGCTCCTGACGACCTCACACTTGTTGAGATGATTCAACATTAGTGGCTTTAGACTCCATTACGTGCTTTCTGATGCTCTTTGCCATACCTTCGAACCGAAGCTCAGATAACAACTATCACGGACTAACTTATCTCAAGTCACCTGTGCGGCTTTAGCGCTTCTCCTTGGCACTAATTCAGTCTAACTCTTACAATGCTAGAACTTGTAGGCACCAAATACTCTTAGAAGAAGAATAATGCGAAGTATTGGAGAAAGAATCATTTTACTAAGAAAGAGTGGTTATAGCATTTGAATGCTTAAAATCCTTGGATGGTTCTTGGATGGTTTGAAGTGAGGGGAGTGACTCCTATTTATAGTCCCCTACAAGTCTAAGGGAATCTTCTAGATTACATTAGAATAGTCTAGTTTCTAGATGGTTCTACACCAATCTCTTATATGCATACATGTTCCTATAGCTTTCTAGGTTATTCTTGAGTTATCCTTGGAGCTTTTTCTTCTAACATTCTCTAGAATGTGATGAAATCTTCTACAGTTGCTTGGATTGCTTTTATTCATCTGGTCTTTTCTAGAATCTTCCACCCCATTGTTGTCTTGCCAATAATTTCTTAAAGATGGCGTGACAAGCAGGTGTTTTTCTGCTGCAACCGTTGTTTCATGTAGTCCTTTGACGTGACCCTTCCAGAATTCATTGATGGCTCAGAACCACAACATCTCATTTGGCTCAGTTGGATCTATGGCAGATTCCTCCAACTCTAAACCAGCTTCAGAAAGTGTTCTTGATTCCACCGGAGGATCAAACCAATTTCTGCTCCCTTGCATACTAGAGATTCATAAACCAACATAAATTTCTTGATCACAACCTGTAAACAAAACTATAATAACTTTCTCCAATGGTCTCAAGCGGTTCTTTGCTCATTGGATGTGGAAAGTTTAGTTACCTCATATATATGGTTCGTTAGCGTCCAAAAACTGACCCGACATATGGAGCTTGGGAAGTGGAGAACTTCATGGTCTTGTTGTGACTGATCAACTCCATGGAGGGTTCGATTGATCTTTCATATATGTTCCTCCCCTGAGTTAGTGCCTCTGGATGGCTGTCTGTGATACATACTCGAATGTAGGAAATTCCGACCAACTCTTTGAGGCGTCTAAGAAAATTAGGGAGGCAAGACAGGGGCCAAGGAATGTGACTTGATATTATAATGATCTTGTTACACTGGATGGAATGTGACCTATTCTACTACTACACTTGGGATTCTCCGACCGACCTATCTCTGTTCCAGAAGATTGTTGAAAAGGATCAAAATTTTCGATTATTGGCTGGCCTTAGCAAAGACCTTGTTGAAGTCCGGAGCCGTATTCTTTGTCCGGATCCTTTTCCTTCTGCTTGCGCAGCGTTCACCGAGATTCGTCGAGAAGAAAGCCAGAGATTTATCATGCTTAACACTTCTATTCCTTGAGCCTAATTGTCTGTCTTGATCTCAAAATGTGCTCAGCCCTCGTCGTGTCATCTTGGACCGATCACACCAATTGTGATTGCTGTCACAAATCCAACCACACTTGGGATAAGTGTTAGAAACTTCACGGTCAGCCGATGTACAATTTTTCGTCCAAATCCTCTGCCACCAAGGGTTTCACGGCGACGTTTGAGCCTTCCACAACTCAACCGACTCCTACATGGAATCTTGGAATACTCCGAATCCCTAAAAAACTAGATGGAGCAATTGATCAAACTTCTTGGAGCCAATTAAGTCTCCGTTGACTTCCCATGTTCGACAATGTACTTTTTTCTATGTCTCTCATGGTTTATTCCTCCTCTAGTTCGTGGATTATTGATTCAGGTGCCGCGGATCACATGACCGGATGTTCACAAGCTTTCTCGACTTACTAGCCGTGCTCTGAAAAATATACTCTTAGAATTGCTGATGACTCCTGTAGTTCATTACTCTTAAATGATTAGTTGTACTAACGAGTGGTCTAAATCTGGAGTCTGTTTTACTTATTCCCCTATTACAATGTAATTTGTTATATGTTAGCAAATTGACAAATGATGTTGATCATGTTACTAATTTCTCTTCTGATGGTTGTATTTTTCAGGATCGTCATTCAAAGAGGATGATTGGAACTGCTAATAAGTAGTTGGACTGTACTATTTTCAAGTGGAGAGCACGGAGAGTGTGGACTCTCTACTCAGGAGTTCTAACTTATCTTGAGTCATGGAATGTCCCATTATATTGTTGCATTGTCGTTTGGGTCATCCTGGTTTTTAATATTTGAAAATCTATATCCTTTGATGTTTTCTAATAAAAATCTCTCCAACTCAATATTGAGACATGTCATTTAGCCAAGCATCATTGGGTCTATCTCCCTCATTCACAGTGACATATGAAGACCCTCTCGCACTTCCAGCTACACCAATAAAAGGTGGTTCCTGACCTTGATGGATGACTTCACTGGAATGACGTGAGTCTACTTTTTAAAAGACTAATATGAAGTAGCTATTATCTTCCAAAACTTCTATACATTTGTTTTAACTCAATTCAAAACTCATATTCAAGTCATTCAGACCGACAATGACCGTGAATTTTTCAACTCTATTTTGAGTGAATTCTTGGTAAATAAAGACATCTTCCACCATAGCTCGTGTACGAACAACTCAACAAAATGAGATAACCGAATGAAAAAACCGTCACCTCCTCGATGTTGCTCGCTACATTATGTTTCAATCCAATTTCCCAAAACAGTTTTATAATGATGTCATTCTAACTGCCACCATATTATAAATAGAGTCTCTTCTAAAATTCATAAGTTCCAAACCCCGTCAATCGTCCTGATGTTATGCTTCCCTACCAATCAGGTTTTCTACACAATAGATCCCAAGGTTTTTGAGTGCATAGCCTTTGTTCGGAACACTGCTCCACTCGAAGTAAATTTGATCCAAGATCCATAAAATGTATCTTCCTTGAATACTCTATGACTCAAAAGTGTTCCCTATTTTTCTTGCTTGGCCTCAAGTGAGGGGGAGCTTGAGTTCTCTGACTTAATTTTTTATCCTATTCATATGGATGTTCCCCCCATTGTTCATACCACTGAAGAGTCCCCTGTTCCGTTGAGTACACCATCTCCTTCCATTGTCTGTGTCTGCACTCAACGCGCCTGTCCCAATGCTCATACTCTGGAGTCCACTACCTCCTTACAGGATCATGACTCCATTCCAAGCGACATCCTCAGCACAACTCCTTTGAATGAGGTGAGTTCTCCTAGTAAGGTATTTGATTAGACATGCTCACTCTATTATATGACAAAATATGTCTCTTTCTACAGTCTATTGCCGACCTACAGAGCTTTTTCTACCGCCCTGACGGACCATTAGATCTCTACTACTATTGGGACTGCACTGCCGATTCAACCTGAAAATCGATAGTAATGGAGAAGTTGATTGCCCTTTAGCAAAACCATTTTTAGAACGTGATGGACCTTTCTTGGATAACAAAGTTGTAGTGTGCCGATGGATTTTCAGCATCAAGTTCAACTCTGACTGGTCCTTTGAACGCAAAAAAGAAAGATTGGCCGTTAAAGGATATTCACAGACCTACAAAATTGACTATGAGACATTTGCTCCAGTGGCTAAGTTAAATACTATTTGGGTCCTGATGTCACTTGCGGTGAATGTGGATGGGTCTTTATTCCAACTGGATGTCAAGAATGCATTCTTGAATGAAGAGCTGACAGAAGTGTTGTACATGTCTCCTTCTCCAGGCTTTGATTCTACTTCTTTTAGAGGACAATTGTACAGGCTACGAAAGTCGCGCTATGGGCTAAAGCGGTCTTTAATGGCCTGGTTCGACAAGTTCTCAAAGTTAGTCCTGGATCATGGTTTTACTCAGGCTCAATTAGATCAAACCCGCCAAATGGCTAAACAGTTGTCCTTATTTTCTATGTTGACGATATTGTTCTTACAGGCAACGATCTCTCAACATTCGAGTCCTTAAAAGAGATTCTTGCTATATCCTTCAAGATGACGATCTCTCCGGTACTTCTTAGGAGACTTGGCCATTTAAGAGAATTTGCATGTCTCAGTGCAAATATGTGATTTATCTCTTGACAGAGAACAACTTTCTACTGTGCAAACCTGTTGCTGTTTTTATGGATTCTAATGAAAAATTATCTGACATTCCCATTGTTGTGTCTGTAAACAAGACTCATTATCCGCGCCTTGTGGAAAAACTCATCTACTTGCTTATACTCGTCTTGACATATGCCACAGTTGGAACAACGAGTCAATTCATGCACGATCCCTACTAGCACCATTTCCCAGCTGTTCATTGGATTATCTACTATTTGAAAGGTACTCCGGGCTCAAGTTTTTTTTTTCTCCCATCATGCCTTTAGGTTTATTATTTTTTTACATATGCCGACTAGACCAGATCAGTTCATGTTTGATGTTCCACCTCGGGATATTGATCATTTATATGAGGCAATCTTGTCATATTCATTCCATGCCCTTATGAATATGTGATTCTTTGGCAACGTATCATGCTCCGTGAACTCCGTATGCCAACCTCAATCACACTACAACTATTCTGTGATAATAAGACAACAATCAACATTAGTCAACATTAGTCACAATCCAGTCTAACATGATCGTACCAAACATGTGGAGATCGGCAGACACTTCATTAAGGAAAATATTTAGTCCGGGGAGATTTGTGTTCTATATGTGACCTCAAGTGGTTAGCTACCAGACATACTCACTAAGAACGTTCATTTCTCTTTGTTCGATAACTTCAAATCCAAGTTGAACATGACTGCCATATATGCTTCATCTTGCGGGGCTTCATCTTACGGGGTAGTATTAGATTATAACAACAATCTCTAGCCGTTATTACTTATCATTTGCTCTTATTCACTCATATGTATTTTCTATTTTGTTTTATTCTATTTTATTTCCTTTCATTTATTATGTTTACTATAATTGAGTTTAAATACCCCTCCTTTTATGAATAATATTGTGCTGCTCTATTTCAAATCTCAACATTAATGAGCAACACTTGAGCAGCTTGTTAGTTAAGTAAACAAGTCTTATCGATCCTATTAAGATAAAAAATTAGAATATAATTGAATGAACTATTAGGTAAGCAAACATTTTAACAAGCATAAAAAGTATTTTGTATTCATGAACAAGAGCAATGTAAGATAGGAAAGAAAAACTCCGAGCTAATCTGATATTTAATTTTTAATGAATTTGTAATCAAGTTTTAAATGAGCACTTTATGGATTTTTAATCAAGCTTCTTAACAAATTTATTAATGAGTTCTAAATAATATTATTCATGTTCAATAATGAATAAAATACTAAGCTGTGGAAGCTTGTTCATTTATCATTTCAATATTTATAGAAGTGTTTGTATTTGTTTGATTATTTAAATAAAAGATCATGAATGGGTGCTAATTGAGCCTGCAACGTTCAGTTCAGTTTGTTGGGTGTATTTGCGGCTTCACTCTGACCTGATTTTTTTTGGAAAAGTCCAACAATAGTATCCTTAAAGCCATCTAACCTCAAGGCCCTTCAGTTTACCCACTCCATTTATTTCTTGACAGCGTTTTTTATAGGGGCATTTACATGCATACCACCAAATCCTGTGTATTTACAAATCTAACATCTAAACTTTACTTTTTTACATTTATACCATACAAATCTTTCATATCACACAAACAATACCACCATTTTAACTTTTAAAAAGTGAAAATACATTTTTTCATGAATAGGTAACGTGGTATTTATTAAAAATTGAAGTTTAAGTGTTATATATATAGATATATATATTTAAAAGGTGAAATCAATATTTTGGTCTAGTGGGCATCAAATATCGATTCCCTCAAAAGATTGAAAACGGGTGTGTTTGCTTCTGATTCGAAGAACCCGCACCACAAGATTCAAACCCCCCGACCTGAGGTACTTACGTCAGAGGCCGCACTAATGAGCCAGGTCATTCAAGCGTGCGCGCGCGCGCGCACACACACACACATACATACATACATACATAAGAATTGGGTGGTATGTATGTAAATCTTCCTTTTTTATTGTGTAAACTTTACTAAATTAGTTAGCCAGCATAAGATAGGGAAAGTTTGTATGATTACAATAGGAATGTTGGAAGTAGAGTTATACATATAGCTAAAAATGCAAAAGGCTAAGCTAAATAGGAGCAAATATCACATGTAAAACTCAATAAAATATGGATGAAAATATCTAGAAATTGATACCCAACTTGTGGTTTAGTGCCAAGGAGAGATGATGGCTATGTTCGTTTTAAAGCTAATTTAGAGGAGATTGGTTATTTATCAAAAACATCATTCTTTTTGCCATTGTCACATTAAACATCTACCAATTGATGATTCTGTTAGGAGCGTAGATTGTTTAGATTCAATTTATGTTAAGAAAGATAGAGATAGACCTAAAAAGACTTTGGCATATTGTATAAAAAATGATTTTAATTTATTAGAATTAAATGAAAATATGACATTCAATCAGACACAATGAAGAAAAAGGATTCATTTAGCCGACCCCATGTAGTGGGATAAAAGCTTATTGTTGTGGCATTCTTTTTGCCTGATGAAATGCTCCGATGAATATATTAATAGTTTTATACCACTCGATTCCCATGTATTTACATACCTAACACCTAAACTTTACTTTTTAACAGTTACACCACTCAAAAATTTCACATCACGTTAAAAATCCCTCCATCTAAAACACAAAATACACCTTTTCACACAAAGTAAGATGATAATTATGTAAAAATGAAAGTATAGATGTTAGATATGTAAACACACAGGAATTGAGTGTTATGTATGTAAATCTTCCTAACACAACTGCAAAACCCCTTAACAATTATTATTTCTCGTTTTGACATTTATTTTGCTTTTCCTTCTGTTTCAGTGACAAACTTCGGACATCAAGGACCGCCATTTCCGCAGCGGATGTCACCAATGAGTACACACTTGGCTTGCCAGGACAGCCCTTCAGCTTCTCACACTGTCAGAACAAAGTCGCAGTGGCTGAAGCCTCTGGACTCACCGGTGAGATATCTCAAGCCGAGCAGTTCATCCGAGAGCACGTCAAACCCTAGATCTATTACATTACTGCATGTATTCATGGCTGAGTTTTTCTTTAACTGTCATAGAGTACTGATTATGTATTTAAACGCCAGAGTGTGTTTTAAGTAGTAATTTAAACCATGATAAGGCCATTTTTTCTACTTAGTTGGCTTAGAAGCTGTGTCCCAGCTAATGTAGGCATTTAATTGTGGCTATTTTATTTGATTTTATGAACTTTTATAGGCTAATTTGGTCGAAGCAATATGTTTTCTCTTGTTAAAGTTAGATTGTAATTGGTCTGGTCTGCTTTACAGGAAATCAGGGAAGGATGCTTTTTGAATTTTAGAAATGCCAATAGTGATGGGGCTTGTTTGCCTGTCTCTGCTGTGTGACTCTACTATACTTTGCTAATTTAGAATAGAAATTATGCTTTTGCCTTCGTTGTCACGCATGAAAAATTTGAATTGCTCTAATTTGAAATAGAGCTAAACATGAGTTAATTTAAATTTAAATAAAGAACACAAATATATTTTTTTTCAAAACAAGAAATATTTTGCGAGAGACACATGGTAAAAAGCTCCGGGCTAGCTCATATTCGACTCCTTTATCCGAAACCCTATACTCCACTCACTATATATATATATATCCGGCCCCAAATACTGCTTTACTTCTGCCCTCGGGCACTTATGATTGGGATCCGGCGCTATGTTTTTAATATATGTTTTTAATATTTAAGAGCTTCTATGACACGTTGGGATTAAACTCTTGACCTGAGGGGAATTACAGTGACCACGCCACATATAGGCCAAGGCTCGCGGCACTCACAAAAAAAAATAAATAATAATAAGTAAATAATATATATATTAAACACGAGCTCTTCACAAACAATGCGTCATTTTGATGGAAAAAATTTGCGTACATAAGGCGTACGCAAAGTTGCGTACGTCTGTAACCTGCAAACATGTTCCAGGGAGGATTTCAGGAGGTTATAACCGTGTTATATATCTTGTAACCTCTCTGTATCCTACCTGTACCTTCGAGTAAGTTCCGCGCTTCTGCGTGCTTTTGTTTTCATATATAGATAGGTTACAAGGAGGTTACAGGGTGTATAACGCGGTTATAACCTCTTGAAATCCTCCCTGTAACATGTTTGCAAGTTACAGACGTACGCGTATGTCTTATGTACGCTAATTTTTTCTCATTTTGACAGCCCTAGTTAAGAAATAAAAAATTGTTGTTTTCAAAGAACTCTATTTACGTACCGAATAAACTCACAGTTCTGCCTGAGTATTCCATGAAATAAATTTTCAAGAATTTTTTTATCGAGGGTTATTGAGAGGTTAATGAAGTATAACCTCTCAATAATTCCCAACTACAAATCAATACATTTCACGATTTCATGTTTATATTTTTATTATTATTCAGAAATTTTGTGAGCCTATTAGATGTATTAATCCCAATAACAACTGACAAACCCTCCAACAATTCTGATTAACTTCTGTACGCATGCAGTTCTGCGAAGAACTGCATTGGTACTCTATGTAAATATTTTCCGTTTTCTAAGTACATTTATAAAATATGTTTCAATCTTTAGCCGCCGCCCGGTTAGCTTCTTCTTCTGCATGGACCCANGGGGGGGCTTACAGTGATTCGGTCACCAACAAGCCAAGACATGCGCACATGGCACGGGCTGCTCATCATAGGACATAACACATGAGAAATCGGTATTTTGGCCTCTGCCAAATACTGATTTTCTTTATAAAATAAAATAGAATAAAATAAAAATAATATATACACACACGCACGCATGCACACACAAACATACATATATAATTGATGAGTAGTATTTCGAGTCTAACAAGAATGAAAAATTTTTTGTTCATGTTCAACTTGTTTATAAATCGAGCACAAAAAAATGTTCGTGTTGTGCTCGTTAATTTAACGAATGAATCGAACACGAACTTCTTAACGAGCTAAACACGAGCTGTTCACAAACAATGCGTCATTTGACAGCCCTAGTTAAGACATAAAAAGGGTTGTTTTTGAAGAGCGCTATTTACGTATGGAATAGACACACAGTTCTGTGTGAGTATTCCATAAAATAAATTTCCAAGAACTCTGTTATTGGGGGTTATTGAGAGGTTAATGAAGTATAACCTCTCAATAATCCCCAATTGCATATCAATACATTCCACGGTTTCACGCTTATATATTTTGTTGTTATTTAAAAATTTTGTATTAATCTCAATAACAATGACAAACCCTCTTAACAATTCTTCTGTACGGTTCTGCGTAGGTACTCTCTATGTAAATATTTTCCGTTTTCCAAAGTACATTTATAAAATCTTTAGCCGCCGCCCGGTTAGCTTTTTCCTCTGTCATGGACCCAACCCGAAACACTCACGTGAAGCTTCTCGCCGCCGATTTCAACACCCTCGCCGTGTCCTCCTCCGCTCCTCCAACCATCTCCCGTCACGGCCGCCCCATATTCCGTGCAGAATCTCTCGGCATCGTCACATCTCGCAATCTCCGGCCGAAGCTACTTCGCTTCCTCATCGATGACGGTTCCGGCTGTGTTCCCTGCGTCCTATGGCTTAACCACCACCTCCTTCCTCACTCTTCCGATTTCACCCCCGGAGAAAATCTTGCCGCCTCCTCTGCCCGCGAACATGCCGCAAAGGTGCAGATCGGGGGGCTAGTTAGGGTTCGAGGCCGCGTGACGGTCTTTCGCGGCGAGGTACAGATAACGGTGAAGGACGTTGTCGTGGAGAGGGATCCCAACACGGAGATCTTACACTGGCTGCAGTGTATTAAGCTCGCACGCGATTTCTATGATCTTCCGCTGGCAGTGCCACATCGCGCGTGAGCAATGTGTAAACTTGGTGATTTGAGGTACAGCAACTGTTCGATGATTTGCCCGAGTGCCGTTTTTGTTTGCAATTCAAACTATATAAAATTGTTTTTAAAATTTTGAAATATGATAATTTGAATTTTACTAAAAATCATATATAAAAAATAAGGTTATCACTTTCTATAGTATATTTTATATGTAATTAATATATTTTTTATTCCCTAAAACTAAATATACATGCAGACACAATGATGTGAGCAATAAGCCTAATACCAATAGTTTACATGAAATCTCCATAATATTCAATTCATGGAAAGGGAAAAGGAAAACGCATGCTTACAGTTTGTCTTAGTGTTCATATAATTGAATATGTGTGGATGGGTTGACATAAAGCAATTTGTGTATCATGTATAGTGCATGAGATTTCACCTCAATGTCTCATTAGTGACAAGCATGCAGTCAGCTAGTAAGCATTCATAATAAACATTATGTGCATCATTAAAAAATAACATGACTAATCATCTCACAATGTATTCATGTAGATACCAATCATTACCAATAACAATATCTTCTTCACTTTAGTGGCTTCCCCCCAATTATAACAAAGCCACAACTTTTCTACCGGTTGGCCAGTGGCGTGTGCTTACCGTAATCATATGTAAAATATCATAACCATTCTTCTACCTCCTTTAGGAAAAAAAATTACATCCGGAGTCCGGACGCAAGCTGTGCTCGGACAACGGACACGACGCACAGATTTTATTTTATTTTTTTCCTCAGATATATCTCGCGCGCGATCTATGCATTTTATCCGTTTTCCGGACGCAATATTTTTTCTCTTTTAGTATTTATGGGCCTTTTTCTTGTTCAAGAAGGTGAAATCTGTTATCTTACACTTCTACATGGGGTTTTATATTTCAGCCAATCCAAACTTTTCATTATAGGTATTTTTTACGTATTTATATAGAATAGTCAACAGTACATTGCACATCATGATTAAAAAATGTATGTAGTATGTAACCACATGTGATAGTATGCCATAAGGTAGGATTGTATAATATTTCTACATGTATGAATACATCTCCCATTGTTATGGAAAGTACATAGGAATGCATATAAAAAGTACAAAAATGCATTGTAACAAGTAAAAATCTTATAAATCAAGTATCAGATATCATGTAGTGTATCATGTATGTCACATAGGGAATATTCAATAACATAATTAATAGCCAAAACAGCACCATCATACAAATTTATAAGCATGATATCATACATAACAACGAGCATTGTTGGAATATGTCAATTGCTTCAAAAACATGCCAAAATTTGATGGAATTATATAGGAATACATAAAAGCTTGAAAGAGCTAGCATATCATAATTGCAATTGTGCTATTCATCAAAATCTTATTCCATCATAAAACATGCAATGAAAAGTGTACGCATGCTTGGATGAGAATCAGTGACTTCTGAGATTGAAAAAAAATATATTATCTCACAAAGTAATATAATCCCTAATGGATTTGACTCTTAAAATGACTTCTATACTATAGCCTTCACTAGTTTACTTTCTTTCTCTACCCACCCTCTACATTCTAAAATCACTATTGAAGGCCCTTAAACCCGAAGAGAGAAAATAAAACACATAAGAAAAAAATATAATCCTAGGTGGGGGGAGGAGGGGAGAAAAATGAGAGAAATTATTTATATTTATTCATCATTGTGATGCAATTTTTGTATAAACCTTAAAAACAATACATAATATTGCTCATCAATTTTGTATGCAAAAGAATTCAGAAGATACATATAAGACAACTCAAACAAATCTAATTATACAAGGTATAAGTAATCTTATTGTAGTACAAATATCGGGTCTACAACTCTAGCCAACTGAATAATACATGTATATTTTATTTCATGCATGATTACTTAAATGATAAATCTACATTAAAAAAAAAAAATTCAAAACCTGTACTTTGAAACCCATTTTTCTAAGGCGATAGTAAAAAGATCCAAGATCTATAATTTTCTAGCATTTTTTAAAAGCTATGCCTCAATAAATCGAGGCGTGGGGTTTTGCATCTTAAAGTTTTGAGGTGTGGGTTTTGAGTTGCTAATGCTATTGGCTTTTTGAAATATTTAATTGTGATTTTAGTAGAAATTTTTAGTTTATGGGCTTTTGATATTTTTAAAAAATAATAATACTAATTAAAATAAAACCAAAACAACCAAATTTTTTATTAAAAATTCAAACAACTATGGTTTTTAATCATAGAGCTGCGACAATCACAACTCTCACTCTCTTTTTATTCGTAGAATTATCACTGATGGTGATTCCATCATTTGATTGTTGTCATTCACTCGCTTTGTTAGCTGCCTTTACACTCGACAAATGACCTATGATTAGCTTTCACGGCCATTCAATATACAAATAAATGAGATTTTGAACCCTTGATTAAGAGAATGTTTTATGTAACTTTTTTTTGTTAGAGTTTAGTTGAAGATTTTCTAATTAATTATTCAAAAATCTTTCACGTTTTACTAGCCCTTTGTAAACTATAATGGTCAAACTTGGTGTTAAGAGAAAAGATAATGCTTATAAACTATATTGGTGAAAGCCAATAAAATATAAATCATTATGGAACATATATTATTTTGTTATTTTATGTTTCCTAATTTTGGGCGTTCTTATTATAACAATCTTTTCGTACTAAAGAAGAAAGTTATAGTCTTAGAGCAGGAAGAATATGAATGTTATCACTCACATGAAAGTGATAGGGACGACAATTGAGCTTTTTGATATCATGATAATTCTTTAGATGATCCTACCACTGATGATAAAGTTAATGATGCTAATCTTATAGCATAAAAGACTTCATTTAGATTCTTGTTTTATTATACGTTACTAGTTTTTGTGTTTTCTGAACTCAAAATTTCTATTTAATTTTTTTATACGTGTGATTTCTTATAATATGTCTTTAATGAATTAAGGTTATTAATTTTTGATGAATTTTTTATATTTTCTAAATTTTCATAGCTTTATGCCTTACAACAACAACAACAACAACAACAACAAAGCCTTAATCCCACTACGTGGGGTCGGCAAACAGAGCTTGTTGAGAGTGGGATTTGATTCTTGTTCTTTTATAATTCACTAATTTTTATTTATCATGAACTCGAAACTTCTATTTAAATTTTTTTTATATTTGTGTGCTTCCTTAGAACACGCCTTTAATGAATTTAGGCTTTGTTTTTTATAGAACATTGTATGTTTTGTACAAGTTTTTGACTCTTTTTTGTTTTATTTCGTAGCGCAAGCCTCGATTCAATTTGAAACATTTTTTTCAATTCTGTTGAGGAAATTGCCTTGATTTTCATTATAACTTTTTAAACCTTATGAACCTATGAGCATTATTCTTTGTTATGCTTGAGAAAGCAACGACTCTATCAAGCATGCATGCAAATGAAGTTAGATTCATGAAAGAGCCCAACACAACATTTCAGTCATCATGAGTGTGTGATAAACAACTAAATATAACAGCATTACAAATAAGTGTAATAACCTTGCGAAGATCATTTAAACTGTTCGTGTATATCCTCTATAGTGCTTATGGTAGATAAACTATTGTCATTAGCTCAAGTTTCTTCTACTATTTGGTCTTGACTAGATTTATAACATCCCATTTAAATTTATCAATTTGAACCCACTTCACCAACATCTATTTTTCAACTCATATGCTTGCCTACCACTTATTGTTGCTTCTTTAGTGTATCAATCATTATTCATTCGTCTGTGGGTAGGATGCTCATTTTGTCATCCCCCGATTATGAAATGTAGCTCTACGATGACCATGGGTCAGACTTTTCTATTTAACCTATCGAATGAATACCAATTTTAAATCATAATTTTTTTTGTTCCTCAGATCTTCTCAAATAATGCTACATCGTCTCACAATTCTATTTCCTCTTTATCTTACTATAAAGACTTTGTAATGATTGCAATTACGACTTCTACCATAAAGGAAGCTTTCTTTCTCTTTTTGTTATGTTAGATATAGGTTTATGAACTAAATTTGCTTTTAACCCCAATGTTAATTTTTTACTTGTTCGTTCAATCTCTTCCTAACTACAAGCAAATATTGCATGCTTGAGAAGGGGGCATGATAAAGCATATTGGTGGGTCTATTCCCTTCATCACTCATTAGTTTTGAGTGATAAGAAATTTCAAACCAGCAGGCAATGAAGTCCTATTCTTAGCCAGACAACTTCAACTATCTAAGAAGTGAAGCAGAGAACCAAAGATGGAGCAATCAGCGTCGTGCGGTTTGCGATCAAGCAACAAGCAATCAGTGGACTTTTTCAAGCAGCTCGAGGGCAGAAGACGACAATTGGTTCGATCATGAGTTGAAGGCTTAAGGATGAAAGATAAGAGGGGAAGGCTATCTCCGGTTAACACACATGAAAGTGAATTGTGGGACACATGCAAGGCTTTGCCGACAAGGAGAGTTTCGTGCGATCCGGAGCAAAGAAAATTGGGTTAGGGAGGCCGGGTGGACTCCTATGCGTTGAACTGGGGTTCGAGGATATTTATAAGGTTAGGATACTTTATTTTATTAATGCTTTCTTATATGAAATGTTAAGATGATATTATTTAAGAAAAAAATTAAATTAAATTTATGATAATCATAATAATTAAGAAAAGATTAATGAACTTAGGATAATTAGGCAACAAAAATTAAAAAATTTAAATATTTATATACATTCATTGTAAGTGAAAATTAATAAGTGATTATGTTCTCTACTTTTTAATAATAAAATATTAAATTGAAATAATTAATTTATAATGTTACTTTTGAATAACAAATATTAATTATTATTATTAATAATAACTTTAGTATCATAATAATAATAATAATTGAAATTTTATTAAGTTATATACAAAATTGAGCGTAAAAATTAATAATAATATGAAAGATTTATTGGAATCATAATATCAAAGTTTGTAAGTATTTATTTAAATTAGATTAGACATTAGTTGGATATTGAATAAAATTTAATATAAATCGTAGATATTGATTAAAGTTGTAGTATTGATACTCAAATTAAAGTGACATGAATACTTGAAATAAAATATTCTATCTAAAAATTAAAATACTATAATTAATAGAAAAATAAATTAAACATAATCAAAGAATATTTAAGAATTATCTTTTCTACTATTATAGGTGGCTAACCATTGGAAGACAAAACTTAAGGTTGTTTGAAGGGTTAAGATAAGCCAGCTGAGCGAGGTGAGTACACTTACTTTTAACTTAAAATAGCATTATTGACTTCTAAACCAATTGCATGGAAAGTTTTTTATACATGATTAATATATTTGTGAGATTTTACTTTGATTATTTTCTTGAATCTTGTGGGTCAAATCAATATGAATGATTTAAATATTTTAATATGAAAATATTTATATATTACTTATAATGTATTGTATACTAAGTGATATAAAAAAAAATGTCTTGTGCAAACTATATAAAGTAATTGTTTGTGCATATTGATTATATTAGAGTTCATCTTTTTATGATATTTGCAGGATGTTAAGATATCCGTGCACGTAAGTGGAATCAGATAGTGTTGTGATACATACAAACACACACACATAATATATGGAAAACACTAATTAATTCTGTTATCCAGAACAACGCACATTTAGTTTGAAAATGAACCATGCAACTCTTATGGAATTTGTAGGTTATTGATTTACATTGTTGTGAAAATCAGTTGTATGATGTATATAATGGTTTAAAATAACATGATTTTGAATATTGTTGGATGTTTGTAACTTTTAAAAGATGAAAAGAATAGTTGCAGTTAGCTGATTGAAAACTATATATGAATTTGAAGTGGATGTTCATGTTCAATATACTTAGATTTGCAATGAATTTTTTTGAGTCTGCAATAGATTTGTGATAAAGATGGAAGCCTGTAACTCTCCTTAAAACTTGTGATTTTACAATTTGTGACTATACTTTGACAAACCCCATCCATAAATCCATAACTAATTCATCACAATTATTTTTTAGGTGAGACTTAAAATTGATAGGTGCTGAAATTTCTATTAAAAAAAAATGGCAATGTGATGAGTCCTTTTATGTTCCCAATTGTATACAATTCAGTCACAAAAAACTTGTATTGTTAAGCTAATGGTTGTTCACAGGCATCTCTCTACAAGCTAACCTAGAATTCATCAATTGCATTTTTGTTCAAGTAGAACTTGTTCACTTGTGAAGGTAGCTATTAGAGTATATAATTTTGGGGGTAAGCCGTGTCATTAGCCAATGGTATCTACTTGAAGATAAAACCAAGGGTCTCTTTGAGAGAGAATCATGAATCAATCCTTTATAAGTTATGGTACCTTTCCTCATGAGATGAAAACTAAGCTAGAAGATTAAAGATAGTCATAATTAGATGTCATGTATTTTCATGACATAAAAGTTCAAAGAATATAGAAGAAAATTCATGAAGTTTTGATTAAAATTTTAAATAAATAGAGAAATGTGCAAAACACATTGAAATTATTTCAAATAATAGTATTAAAATTTCCTCCTTTTGCTGATAATCTGCTCACATATAATGAACAAATATCTCTTCTACAAAAAAAAAAAATAATAATAAAATAAATAAATAAATAAAAAAGCTCTTCTTGCTTCTTCACGTCATGTTATAATGATGACTTTGTTATAACTAGTATATTTCATGGACACGCATTTTGCATCATATTCCAAAAATAGAGCCAACAACGGCTAATTAAATTTAGGGGCATTTAAATACACACCACATAATTCTTATGTATTTACTCATCAATTATTTAACAATTCATGTTTATATTCATATCATTCAAATTTTTAATATCATGTTAAAAGCATCACTATTATTTACATATTAAAAATAAAAGAGCATTTACATTGCACACAATTCACGTAATTTAGATTAATTACACCAAAATATAACTAATTTAAGAAAAATTTACATGCATACCATACAATTCTTATGTTTTTAAATATCTACCTTTAACTTTTACAGATATATCTAAGGGCCTATAATATGAGCCCCCACCATTCTCAATGCGCCTAACAATTCAAATATCACACCCTCCATTAGGAGAGTCGAACCCTAAACTAGAGGGGACTTACAACTGACACACAGGTGCCGAACCAACTGATCGCACACACGCACACACACCCACGCAGACACACATATATATATATATATATATAT
>JXCR01106811.1:55004-79372 GCA_002079205.1 Phalaenopsis hybrid cultivar | reverse complement strand
GGGGGGGGGAGATATTTTCCTGCATGACTTTCTTCATCTTCTTCCATTAGTAATCTTATCGATGCCTTCATGTTTCCTCTGCCGTTGTACGTTCTCCCGCCATAAGAATGCACTCTTCCTCAATAGCAGCTAATTTGACCTATTTATCTTCTACCACATTTTTATACTCAAATATCTGCTCAACGGTTTGTAGTCAATCAATGAATTCATTCAAATCCATGCCTCCCTCAAACTCTAGTAAATTCAACATGATTTTGTAATCTATGTGTCCTCCAAATGATATCTCTTGGAAATTCTCCCTTTAAAAGGGATTAACATATCCTCTCTACGCCTCCATTGATACTGGATTCCGAAACACAGTGGTCTATCTTCTTCGTTGCTGAAATTATCCCTATGGAGAAAATTCAAAACTTCTTCTCTTTCTCCCCTTTGACTCTCCAGATCTTAGTTGAGATAATCTCTTCTATGTCAACTCTTCAATTTCTGTAAGCCTCTGTCGAAGGCGACAGAGCTTTCATCGTATCACTTCCTTGGTAGACTCAGACATATTTCTCCTTAGTGAAATTAACTAGGGATTAAGGAATAAAAAATCAAAATTTTGGTGGGGTTAGGTTTTGGGTGGTGGAAGGAAAATTATTTGGTGGTTGACAACGGGTGTTAAGAAATTGTTTTGGGTTTGTTGATTTTGAAAATTAGCAAGGGGGATTTGAGATTTAGGGGTCATGGTTACCCTAAGATAAGACTAGAATTAGACTAGCTCTGATACCAAATGATACCAGAACTAGTTAAGATTTGAAACATAAAAGCAAACTTTTATTGATACAAAAATAGGGTTACAATACGACAGAAAAAAGAAAAACAACAATAGATCAAAGTCCATATAGAGCTGGAAGAGAAGATTCGAAAGCAGTTGTGGCGTCGGCAACGTGGTGAGGGTATGGGGAAGAGTTGGTAGTTGTGAGATTAGTTAGGAAGGGATCTGGGGTCCGATAGGTGGGCTGGACAATGAGAGTGGCTACAGGGAAAGTGTTGTTGAAGGCTGGTAGGTAATCCAGAGGGCTATGATAGCCCGACTGAGAGAAGTAATGGGGCGGCCTAAAGAGGAGGGCTTGGAGGGATGAACAACATGCAGGAATGCGGAGAAAGGGATTCGACAAGCTAGAATGTAGTCTGGACAGCAGAGATGACTACAGTAGATGGGTGGCAAGGCGGTTGGGGATGAAAAGGTTGTGGCAAGGCCTATGAAGATGCAGGGAACACATTGGATAGGAAGATAACGGAGGATACGACACCATCTCGGATCGGGATACAACTGAAACACCACCCGTAGTTGGATAAAGCCCTTCTAAGGGAGCTAAGACTCCAAAGGAGAAATTTGAACACAACAATAAGGAAAAACTAACCCTAATTCCAGAAAAACAACACATTAATAATAGCTAATAGATAAACTAGGAAGGGATGTTTCCACTTTGGACAACAACCAGAAAAGGAGTAAGAAGCGTCAAAAACAGGGGAAGAAACAATGAGTAGAGATACTTTCCGCCCTTGGAAGCCGCAAATGGGCTGGTCTAGTCTCCTACTAGACCATAATACTCAAGGGCTAAACCGATTGGCCGGTTTAGCCATTCCCTTACGCCCCATCTACTTGTTCCGCCTATCCTCCAAGCCCCGCGTCATATCCTCTTCACCAAAGCAAATAGAATTTAGGAGCACTTATGGAGATACCACTCAGCTCCTCAGTATCTACATATCTAACACCTAAACTTTAATTTTTATATTTATACCACCCAAATATTTCATATCGCATAAAAAAAATACCACTATTTGAACTTTTTAAAAGTGAAATNCATCTCCCATTGTTATGGAAAGTACATAGGAATGCATATAAAAAGTACAAAAATGCATTGTAACAAGTGAAAGATAACAGATACATCATTGTGATGCAATTTTTGTATAAATCTTTAAAACAATACATAATATTGCTCATCAATTTTGTATGCAAAAGAATTCAGAAGATACATATAAGACAACTCAAACAAATCTAATTATACAAGATATAAGTAATCTTATTGTAGTACAAATATTGGGTCTACAACTCTAGCCAACTGAATAATACATGTATCTTTTATTTCATGCATGATTACTTAAATGATAAATCTACATTTAAAAAAAAAAATTCAAAACCTATACTTTAAACCCATTTTTCTAAGGCGATTGTAAAAAAATCCAAGATCTATAATTTTCTACCATTTTTTAAAAGATATGANATACAAGATATAAGTAATCTTATTGTAGTACAAATATTGGGTCTACAACTCTAGCCAACTGAATAATACATGCATCTTTTATTTCATGCATGATTACTTAAATGATAAATCTACATTTAAAAAAAAAATTCAAAACCTATACTTTAAACCCATTTTTCTAAGGCGATAGTAAAAAAATCCAAGATCTATAATTTTCTACCATTTCTTAAAAGATCTGCCTCAATAAATCGAGGCGTGAGGTTTTGCATCTTAAAGTTTGAGTTGCTACTGCTATGGGCTTTTTGAAATATTTAATTGTGATTTTAGTAGAAATTTTTAGTTTATGGGCTTTTGATATTTTTAAAAAATAATAATACTAATTAAAATAAAACCAAAACAACCAAATTTTTTATTAAAAATTCAAACAACTATGGTTTTTAATCATAGAGCTGCAACAATCGCAACTCTCACTCTCTCTTTATTAGTAGAATTATCATGTGGTTCCATCATTTGATTGTTGTCATTCACTCGCTTTGTTAGCTGTCTTTACACTCACCTATGATTAGCTTTCATNACAACTATGGTTTTTAATCATAGAGCTGCAACAATCGCAACTCTCACTCTCTCTTTATTAGTAGAATTATCACGGATGGTGGTTCCATCATTTGATTGTTGTCATTCACTCGCTTTGTTAGCTGCCTTTACACTCACCTATGATTAGCTTTCACGGTCATTCAANTATATATATATATATATCCGGTAGGGCCAAAATATTGCTTTACCTTTGCCCTCGGGCACCTATGATTGGGTTCCTGTGCTATATTTTTAATATTCAAGAGCTCCACACACACTAGTTACAAATTATTCAATGTTATATGTTATTCAATTTTAAAATAACATATTAAATAAGAGATTTATTATAAAGGCCACTTAGTTACAACTAGGGGTGTAAACGAGCCAAACACAAACGAGTCAAGATTTAGCTCGTGTCCGGTTCGTTCAAAAAATGACTATTCGTGTTCGACTTGTTTATATTTCGAACACAAGAAAATATGTTCATGTTCGACCCGTTTGCTTCGAGTCGAACACGAGCTGTTCGCGAACAAAAAATTATTTTGATAATCATAATCAGACATCAATAGGATGTTAAGGGTTGGGACAAGATTTAAATGTTATAATTTATATTAAAACATCATTTAAATATAATTTAACATATTTTTATTCTATTTTTTAATTAATAATTTTAATTGATTATAAATATTTGTAGCCTTGTAGTCAATTAAATTTTTTAAAAATACTACCTATCAATATATATATATATATATAAATAACCCCTCGCCGTGGGGGATCGAACCTCAGACCTGGGGGGAGACTTACAGTGATTCGGTCACCAACAGGCCAAGGCAGGCGCATATGGCACGGGCTGCTCATCATAGGACATAACGCCTGAGAAATCGGTATTTTGGCCTCTGCCAAATACTGATTTCCTTTATAAAATAAAATAAAATAAAATAAAAATAATATATACACGCACGCACGCACACACAAACATACATATATAATTGACGAGTAGTATTTCGAGTCGAACAAGAATGAACAAATTTTTGTTCATGTTCAACTCGTTTATATATCGAGTACAAAAAAATGTTCGTGTTTTGCTCGTTAATTTAACGAATGAATCGAACACGAACTTCTTAACGAGCTAAACACGAGCTGTTCACAAACAATGCGTCATTTGACAACCCTAGTTAATACATAAAAAAGGGTTGTTTTTGAAGAGCGTTATTTACGTACGGAATAAACACACAGTTCTGTGTGAGTATTCCACAAAATAAACTTCCAAGAACTCTGTTATTGGGGGTTATTGAGAGGTTAATGAAGTATAACCTCTCAATAATCCCCAATTGCAAATCAATACATTTCACGGTCTCGCACTTATATTTTTTATTGTTATTGAGAAATTTTGTCACACTATTAGATGTATTAATCTCAATAACACTGACAAACCCTCTATCAATTCTTCTGTATGCACGTAGTTCTGCGTAGGTACTCTCTATGTAAATATTTTCCGTTTTCTATTTACATTTATAAAATATGTTTTAATCTTTAGCCGCCGCCCGGTTAGCTTCTTCCTCTGTCATGGACCCAACCCGAAACACTCACGTGAAGCTTCTCGCCGCCGATTTCAACTCCCTCGCCGTGTCCTCCTCCGCTCCTCCAACCATCTCCCGTCACGGCCGCCCCATATTCCGTGCAGAATCTCTCGGCATCGTCACATCTCGCAATCTCCGGCCGAAGCTACTTCGCTTCCTCATCGATGACGGTTCCGGCTGTGTGCCCTGCGTCCTATGGCTTAACCACCACCTCCTTCCTCACTCTTCCGATTTCACCCCCGGAGAAAATCTTGCCGCCTCCTCTGCCAGCGAACATGCCGCAAAGGTGCAGATCGGGGGGCTAGTTAGGGTTCGAGGCCGCGTGACGGTCTTTCGCGGCGAGGTACAGATAACGGTGAAGGACGTTGTCGTGGAGAGGGATCCCAACACGGAGATCTTACACTGGCTGCAGTGTATTAAGCTCGCACGCGATTGCTATGATCTTCCGCTGGCAGTGCCACATCGCGCGTGAGCAATGTGTAAAGTTGGTGATTTGAGGTACAGCAACTGTTCGATGATTTGCCCGAGCNCATCTCCCATTGTTATGGAAAGTACATAGGAATGCATATAAAAAGTACAAAAATGCATTGTAACAAGTGAAAATCTTATAAATCAAGCATCAGATATCATGTAGTGTGTCATGTATGTCATATAGGGAATATTCAATAACATAATTAATAGGCAACACAGCACCATCATACAAATTTATATGCATGATATCATACATAACAACGGGCATTGTTGGAATACGTCAATTGCATCAAAAACATGCCAAAATTTGATGGAATTATATAGGAATGCATAGAAGCTTGAAAGAGCTGGCATATCATAATTGCAATTGTGCTATTCATCAAAATCATATTCCATCATAAAACATGCAATGAAAAGTGTATGCATGCTTGGATGACAATCAGTGACTTCTGAGATTGAAAAAAAATATATTATCTCACAAAGTAATATAATCCCTAATGGGTTTGACTCTTAAAATGACTTCTATAGCCTTCGATAGTTTACTTTCTTTCTCTACCCGCCCTCTACACTCTAAAATCACTATTGAAGGCCCTTAAACCAGAAGAGAGAAAATAAAACACATAAGAAAAAAATATAATCCTAGGTGGGGGGAGGAGGGGAGAAAAATGAGAGAAATTATTTATATTTATTCATCATTGTGATGCAATTTTTGTATAAACCTTAAAAACAATACATAATATTGCTCATCAATTTTGTATGCAAAAGAATTCAGAAGATACATATAAGACAACTCAAACAAATCTAATTATACAAGGTATAAGTAATCTTATTGTAGTACAAATATCGGGTCTACAACTCTAGCCAACTGAATAATACATGTATATTTTATTTCATGCATGATTACTTAAATGATAAATCTACATTAAAAAAAAAAAATTCAAAACCTGTACTTTGAAACCCATTTTTCTAAGGCGATAGTAAAAAGATCCAAGATCTATAATTTTCTAGCATTTTTTAAAAGCTATGCCTCAATAAATCGAGGCGTGGGGTTTTGCATCTTAAAGTTTTGAGGTGTGGGTTTTGAGTTGCTAATGCTATTGGCTTTTTGAAATATTTAATTGTGATTTTAGTAGAAATTTTTAGTTTATGGGCNCTCAATAAATCGAGGCGTGAGGTTTTGCATCTTAAAGTTTGAGTTGCTACTGCTATGGGCTTTTTGAAATATTTAATTGTGATTTTAGTAGAAATTTTTAGTTTAT
Source organism: Phalaenopsis hybrid cultivar (assembly GCA_002079205.1). NCBI lineage: Eukaryota > Viridiplantae > Streptophyta > Magnoliopsida > Asparagales > Orchidaceae > Phalaenopsis > Phalaenopsis hybrid cultivar. Next base: position 73,243 of record JXCR01106811.1, on the reverse strand, counting down.
GGGCTTTTGATATTTTTAAAAAATAATAATACTAATTAAAATAAAACCAAAACAACCAAATTTTTTATTAAAAATTCAAACAACTATGGTTTTTAATCATAGAGCTGCAACAATCGCAACTCTCACTCTCTCTTTATTAGTAGAATTATCATGTGGTTCCATCATTTGATTGTTGTCATTCACTCGCTTTGTTAGCTGCCTTTACACTCACCTATGATTAGCTTTCATGGTCATTCAATATACAAATAAATGAGATTTTGAACTCTTGATTAAGAGAATGTTTTATGTAACTTTTTTTTGTTAGAGTTTAGTTGAAGATTTTCTAATTAATTATTCAAAAATCTTTCACGTTTTACTAGCCCTTTGTAAACTATAATGGTCAAACTCGGTGTTAAGAGAAAAGATAATGCTTATAAACTATATTGGTGAAAGCCAAGAAAATATAAATCATTATGGAACATATATTATTTTGTTATTTTATGTTTCCTGATTTTGGGCGTTCTTATTATAACAATCTTTACGTAGTAAAGAAAAAAGTTATAGTCTTAGAGCAGGAAGAACATGAATGGTATCACTCACATGAAAGTGATAGGGACGACAATTGAGCTTTTTGATATCATGATAATTCTTTAGATGATCCCACCACTGATAATAATGTTAATGATGCTAATCTTATAGCATAAAAGACTTCATTTAGATTCTTGTTTTATAATAAGTTACTAGTTTTTGTGTTTTCTGAACTCGAAATTTCTATTTAATTTTTTTATGTGTGATTTCTTATAATATGTCTTTAATGAATTAAGGTTATTAATTTTTTATGAATTTTTTATATTTTCTAAATTTTCATAGCTTTATGCCTTATTAATGTTTTAATTTGCAGCCTACGTCTTCATTCAATTTGATTCTATTTAAATTTTTTTTATATTTGTGTGCTTCCTTAGAACACGCCTTTAATGAATTTAGGCTTTGTTTTTTATAGAACATTGTATGTTTTGTATAAGTTTTTGACTCTTTTTTGTTTTATTTCGTAGCGCAAGCCTCGATTCAATTTGAAACATATGTTTCAATTCTGTTGAGGAAATTGCCTTGATTTTCATTATAACTTTTTAAACCTTATAAGCCTATGAGCATTATTTTTTGTTATGCTTGAGAAAGCAACGACTCTATCAAGCATGCATGCAAATGAAGTTAGATTCATAAAAGAGCCCAACACAACATTTCAGTCATTATGAGTGTGTGATAAACAACTAAATATAACAGTATTACAAATAAGTGTAATAACCTTGCGAAGATCATTCAAACTGTTCGTGTATATCCTCTATAGTGCTTATGGTAGATAAACTATTGTCATTAGCTCAAGTTTCTTCTACTATTTGGTCTTGACTAGATTTATAACATCCCATTTAAATTTATCAATTTGAACCCACTTCACCAACATCTATTTTTCAACTCATATGCTTGCCTACCACTTATTGTTGCTTCTTTAGTGTATCAGTCATTATTCATTCGTCTGTGGGTAGGATGCTCATTTTGTCATCCCCCGATTATGTACGATGACCATGGGTCAGACTTTTCTACTGAGCCTATCGAATGAATACCAATTTTAAATCATAATTTTTTTTTGTTCCTCAGATCTTCTCAAATAATGCTACATCGTCTCACAATTCTATTTCCTCTTTATCTTACTATAAAGACTTTGTAATGATTGCAATTACGACTTCTACCATAAAGGAAGCTTTCCTTCTCTTTTTGTTATGTTAGATATAGGTTTATGAACTAAATTTGCTTTTAACCCCAATGCTAATTTTTTACTTGTTCGTTCAATCCCTTCCTAACTACAAGCAAATATTGCATGCTTGAGAAGGGGGCATGTAAAGCATATTGGTGGGTCTATTCCCTTCATCACTCATTAGTTTTGAGTGATAAGACAGTCTCTTTTTTTTTTTTTTGCTAAATTAAAGTTTCTCATAATAGATATTTGATAATCAATCTTTTTCTTAAAGGAGATTGTATAGGAAAACTCACTTACATAGACTTAACATATTCAAGTCAATACGATATGAGAAATGGGACTGTCATGCTTGACTTTTAAAGAAAAAACTCTATAACATAAGCATTTCAAACCAGCAGGCAATGAAGTCCAATTCTTAGCCAGACAACTTCAACTATCTTAGAAGTGAAGCAGAGAACCAAAGATGGAGCAATCAGCGTCGTGTGGTCCGCGATCAAGCAACAAGCAATCAGTGGACTTTTTCAAGCAGCTCGAGGGCAGAAGACAACAATTGGTTCTTTCATGAGTTGAAGGCTTGAGGCTGGAAGATAAGAGGGGAAGGCTATCTCGGGTTAGCACACATGAAAGTGAATAGTGGGACACACGCGTGGCTTTGCCGACAAGGAGAGTTTCGTGCGTTCCGGAGCAAAGAAAATTGGGTTAGGGAGGCCGGGGTGGTGGACTCCTATGCGTTGAACTGGGTTCGAGGGTATTANTAGCCAGACAACTTCAACTATCTTAGAAGTGAAGCAGAGAACCAAAGATGGAGCAATCAGCGTCGTGTGGTCTGCGATCAAGCAACAAGCAATCAGTGGACTTTTTCAAGCAGCTCGAGGGCAGAAGACGACAATTGGTTCTTTCATGAGTTGAAGGCTTGAGGATGGAAGATAAGAGGGGAAGGCTATCTCGGGTTAGCACACATGAAAGTGAATAGTGGGACACATGCGTGGCTTTGCCGACAAGGAGAGTTTCGTGCGTTCCGGAGCAAAGAAAATTGGGTTAGGGAGGCCGGGGTGGTGGACTCCTATGCGTTGAACTGGGGTTCGAGGGTATTAATAAGGTTAGGATACTTTATCTTATTAATGCTTTCTTATATGAAATGTTAAGATGATATTATTTTAAGAAAAAAATTTAAATTTAATTTATAATAATTAAGAAAAGATTAATGAACTTAGGATAATTAGGCAACAAAGATTTAAAAATTTAAATATTTATATACATTCATTGTAAGTGAAAATTAATAAGTGATTATGTTCTCTACTTTTTAATAATAAAATATTAAATTGAAAAAATTAATTTATAATCTTACTTTTGAATAACAAATATTAATTATTATNTTTAATAATAAAATATTAAATTGAAATAATTAATTTATAATGTTACTTTTGAATAACAAATATTAATTATTAATAATAATAATAACATTAGTATAATAATAATAATAATAATTGAAATTGTATTAAGTTATATACAAAATTGAGCTTGAAAATTAATAATAATATGAAAGATTTGTTGGAATCATAATATCAAAGTTTGCAAGTATTTATTTAAATTAGATCAGACATTAGTTGGATATTGAATAAAATTTAATATAAATCGTAGATATTGATTAAAGTTGTAGTATTGATAGTCAAATTAAAGTGACATGAATACTTGAAATAAAATATTCTAACTAAAAATTAAAATACTATAATTAATAGAAAAATTAATTAAACATAATCAAAGAATATTTAAGAATTATCTTTTCTAATATTATAGGTGGCTAACCATTGGAAGACAAAACTTAAGGGTGTTTGAAGGTTTAAGATAAGTCAGCTGAGTGAGGTGAGTACACTTACTTTTAACTTAAAATAACATTATTGACTTCTAAACCAATTGCATGGAAAGTTTTTAATACATGATTAATATATTCGTGAGACTTTACTTTGATTATTTTCTTGAATCTTGTCGGTCAAATCAATATGAATGATTTAAATATTTTAATATGAAAATACTTATATATTACTTATAATGTATTGTATACTAAGTGATATAAAAAAAAATGTCTTGTACAAACTATATAAAGTAATTTGTTTGTGCATATTGATTATATTAGAGTTCATCCTTTTATGATATTTGCAGGATGTTAAGATATCCATGCACGTAAGTGGAATCAGATAGTGTCGTGATACATACAAACACACACACATAATATATGGAAAACACTAATTAATTCTGTTATCCAGAACAACGCACGTTTAGTTTGAAAAAGAACCATCCAACTCTTATAGATTTTGTATGTTATTGATTTACATTGTTGTGAAAATCAGTTGTATGATGTATGTAATGGTTTAAACATGTTTTGGTATAACATGATTTTGAATATTGTTGGATGCTTGTAACTTTTAANTAATAATAATTGAAATTGTATTAAGTTATATACAAAATTGAGCTTGAAAATTAATAATAATATGAAAGATTTATTGGAATCATAATATCAAAGTTTGCAAGTATTTATTTAAATTAGATTAAACAATAGTTGGATATTGAATAAAATTTAATATAAATCGTAGATATTGATTAAAGTTGTAGTATTGATAGTCAAATTAAAGTGACATGAATACTTGAAATAAAATATTCTAACTAAAAATTAAAATACTATAATTAATAGAAAAATTAATTAAACATAATCAAAGAATATTTAAGAATTATCTTTTCTAATTTTATAGGTGGCTAAGCATTGGAAGACAAAACTTAAGGGTGTTTGAAGGTTTAAGATAAGCCAGCTGAGTGAGGTGAGTACACTTACTTTTAACTTGAAATAACATTATTGACTTCTAAACCAATTGCATGGAAAGTTTTTTATACATGATTAATATATTCGTGAGACTTTACTTTGATTATTTTCTTGAATCTTGTCGGTCAAATCAATATGAATGATTTAAATATTTTAATATGAAAATACTTATATATTACTTATAATGTATTGTATACTAAGTGATATAAAAAAAAATGTCTTGTACAAACTATATAAAGTAATTGTTTGTGCATATTGATTATATTAGAGTTCATCCTTTTATGATATTTGCAGGATGTTAAGATATCCATGCACGTAAGTGGAATCAGATAGTGTTGTGATACATACAAACACACACACACATAATATATGGAAAACACTAATTAATTCTGTTATCCAGAACAACACACATTTAGTTTGAAAAAGAACCGCGCAACTCTTATAGATTTTGTATGTTATTGATTTACATTGTTGTGAAAATCAGTTGTATGATGTATATAATGGTTTAAACATGTTTTGGTATAACATGATTTTGAATATTGTTGGATGCTTGTTAACTTTTAGNTTTGATGAATTTTTTATATTTTCTAAATTTTCATAGCTTTATGCCTTATTAATGTTTTAATTTGCAGCCTACATCTTCATTCAATTTGATTCTTGTTCTTTTTTAATTTACTAATTTTTATTTATCATGAACTCGAAACTTCTATTTAAATTTTTTTTATATTTGTGTGCTTCCTTAGAACACGCTTTTAATGAATTTAGGCTTTGTTTTTTATAGAACATTGTATGTTTTGTATAAGTTTTTTACTCTTTTTTGTTTTATTTCGTAGCGCAAGCCTCGATTCAATTTGAAACATTTTTTTCAATTCTGTTGAGGAAATTGCCTTGATTTTCATTATAACTTTTTAAACCTTATAAATCTATGAGCGTTCTTCTTTGTTATGCTTGAGAAAGCAACGACTCTATCAAGCATGCATGCAAATGAAGTTAGATTCATGAAATAGCCCAACACAACATTTCAGTCATTATGAGTGCGTGATAAACAACTAAATATAACAGTATTACAAATAAGTGTAATAACCTTGCGAAGATCATTCAAACTGTTCGTGTATATCCTCTATGGTGCTTATGGTAGATAAACTATTGTCATTAGCTCAAGTTTCTTCTACTCTTTGGTCTTGACTAGATTTATAACATCCCATTTAAATTTATCAATTTGAACCCACTTCACCAACATCTATTTTTCAACGCATATGCTTGCCTACCACTTATTGTTGCTTCTTTAGTGTATCAATCATTATTCATTCGTCTGTGGGTAGGATGCTCATTTTGTCATCCCCCGATTATGAAATGTAGCTCTACGATGACCATGGGTCAGACTTTTCTACTGAGCCTATCGAATGAATACCAATTTTAAATCATAATTTTTTTTTGTTCCTCAGATCTTCTCAAATAACGCTACATCGTCTCACAATTCTATTTCCTCTTTATCTTACTATAAAGACTTTGTAATGATTGCAATTACGACTTCTACCATAAAGGAAGCTTTCCTTCTCTTTTTGTTATGTTAGATATGGGTTTATGAACTAAATTTGCTTTTAACCCCAATGTTAATTTTTTACTTGTTCGTTCAATCTCTTCCTAACTACAAGCAAATATTGCTTGCTTGAGAAGGGGGCATGATAAAGCATATTGGTGGGTCTATTCCCTTCATCACTAATTAGTTTTGAGTGATAAGACAGTCTCTTTTTTTTTTTTTTGCTAAATTGAAGTTTCTCATAATAGATATTTGATAATCAATCTTTTTTCTTAAAGGAGATTGTATAGGAAAACTCACTTACATAGACTTAACATATTCAAGTCAATACGATATGAGAAATGGGACTGTCATGCTTGACTTTTAAAGAAAAAACTCTATAACATAAGCATTTCAAAGCAGCAGGCAATGAAGTCCTATTCTTAGCCAGACAACTTCAACTATCTTAGAAGTGAAGCAGAGAACCAAAGATGGAGCAATCAGCGTCGTGTGGTCCGCGATCAAGCAACAAGCAATCAGTGGACTTTTTCAAGCAGCTCGAGGGCAGAAGACAACAATTGGTTCTTTCATGAGTTGAAGGCTTGAGGCTGGAAGATAAGAGGGGAAGGCTATCTCGGGTTAGCACACATGAAAGTGAATAGTGGGACACACGCGTGGCTTTGCCGACAAGGAGAGTTTCGTGCGTTCCGGAGCAAAGAAAATTGGGTTAGGGAGGCCGGGGTGGTGGACTCCTATGCGTTGAACTGGGTTCGAGGGTATTAATAAGGTTAGGATACTTTATTTTATTAATGCTTTCTTATATGAAATGTTAAGATGATATTATTTTAAGAAAAAAATTTAAATTTAATTTATAATAATTAAGAAAAGATTAATGAACTTAGGATAATTAGGCAACAAAGATTAAAAATTTAAATATTTATATACATTCATTGTAAGTGAAAATTAATAAGTGATTATGTTCTCTACTTTTTAATAATAAAATATTAAATTGAAAAAATTAATTTATAATCTTACTTTTGAATAACAAATATTAATTATTATTAATAATAATAACATTAGTATAATAATAATAATAATAATTGAAATTGTATTAAGTTATATACAAAATTGAGCTTGAAAATTAATAATAATATGAAAGATTTATTGGAATCATAATATCAAAGTTTGCAAGTATTTATTTAAATTAGATTAAACAATAGTTGGATATTGAATAAAATTTAATATAAATCGTAGATATTGATTAAAGTTGTAGTATTGATAGTCAAATTAAAGTGACATGAATACTTGAAATAAAATATTCTAACTAAAAATTAAAATACTATAATTAATAGAAAAATTAATTAAACATAATCAAAGAATATTTAAGAATTATCTTTTCTAATTTTATAGGTGGCTAAGCATTGGAAGACAAAACTTAAGGGTGTTTGAAGGTTTAAGATAAGCCAGCTGAGTGAGGTGAGTACACTTACTTTTAACTTGAAATAACATTATTGACTTCTAAACCAATTGCATGGAAAGTTTTTTATACATGATTAATATATTCGTGAGACTTTACTTTGATTATTTTCTTGAATCTTGTCGGTCAAATCAATATGAATGATTTAAATATTTTAATATGAAAATACTTATATATTACTTATAATGTATTGTATACTAAGTGATATAAAAAAAAATGTCTTGTACAAACTATATAAAGTAATTGTTTGTGCATATTGATTATATTAGAGTTCATCCTTTTATGATATTTGCAGGATGTTAAGATATCCATGCACGTAAGTGGAATCAGATAGTGTTGTGATACATACAAACACACACACACATAATATATGGAAAACACTAATTAATTCTGTTATCCAGAACAACACACATTTAGTTTGAAAAAGAACCGCGCAACTCTTATAGATTTTGTATGTTATTGATTTACATTGTTGTGAAAATCAGTTGTATGATGTATATAATGGTTTAAACATGTTTTGGTATAACATGATTTTGAATATTGTTGGATGCTTGTTAACTTTTAGAAGATGAAAAGAATAGTTGCAGTCAGCTGATTGAAAACTATATATGAATTTGAAGTGGATGTTCATGTTCAATATACTTAGATTTGCAATGATTTTTTTTGAGTTTGCAATAGATTTGTGATAAAGATGGAAGCCTATAACTCTCCTTAAAACTTGTGATTTTACAATTTGTGACCATACTTTGACAAACCCCATCCATCAATCCATAACTAATTCATCACAATTATCTTTTAGGTGAGACTTAAAATTGATAGGTGTTGAAATTTCTATAAAAAAATGGCAATGTGATGAGTCCTTTTACATATAACGAACAAATATCTCTTCTACAAAAAAATAAAAAATAAAAAAAAAATTAAAAAAGCTCTTCTTTACAATCGGGCATTTGATTATTGTTTTTAGAATGCTTCTTCACGTCATGTCATAATGATAACTTTGTTATAACTAGTGACATTATAATATATTTCATGCACGCGCATTTTGCATCATATTCCAAAAATAGAGCCAACAACGGCTAATTAAATTTACGGGCATTTAAATACATACCACATAATTCTTATGTATTTACTCATCAAATATTTAACAATTCATATTTATATTCATATCATTCAAATTTTTAGTATCATGTTAAAAATATCACTATTATTTACATATTAAATATAAAAGAGCATTTACATTGCACACAATTCACGTAATTTAGGTTAATTACACCAAAATATAATTAATTTAAGAAAATTTTACATGCTTACCATATGATTCTTATGTATTTAAATATCTACCTTTAATTATTACAGATATATATAAGGGCCTATAATATGAGCCCTCACCATTCCCGATGCGCCTAACAATTCAAATATCACATCCTCCACTAGGAGAATCGAACTCTAGATCAGAGGGGACTTACAACTGATACGCAGATGCCGGACCAATTGATCCGTGTGCGAGGCGCGCGCGCACACAGATATATGTATATGTATGTATGTATGTATGGATGTCTGTAACCATGTTATTCATGCATATGCATGAAAATGTGTACCTTATTTTCTGGAAGTTGAAAAATAGTAATATTTTTTCATGCGATAATATCTTTGTCGGTATAAATATAAAAATCAAATTATAGATGTTGGATATTTAAAAACATAGGAATTGGATGGTACTTATGTAACATGCCTAAATTGAAATACGAAAATTTAGGTATTATATATATTATGACGTAAGAATTGCGTGACATCCATGTAAATTTAACTTCAATTAATTACTTCTATGCAAATCTTTCAAAAGTTAGCCAGAGATAACCATAATCAAACCCTTCAATCAATAAATAATCACTTAACAATTAGGTAGCAATGGACATGAAAAATCTTACTGTTTCTAAACCAATTTTGTTGAGAATAAAAGGCTGCCGTTGTTCAATGTAATTATAATTAAAGACTTTTCATAAACCTCATATATTACATTCATAAGGTCTTGGTTTCCTTAAATTAAGCATAAAAAATATAACCATTGAAACTTGATAACATAATTCTCCATACTCTTTATTCTCCGGAAGTCTAGAGAAATTCAAATAATTTGACCGTTTGCATTACTTGTTTTCTACTGCATATGCCCTCTGTTGGTTTTGCCATATAGAAAACTAGCTATCACCAAGAAGAGCAGACTATGTAAATTTTATCTCGCNTACAGATATATATAAGGGCCTATAATATGAGCCCTCACCATTCCCGATGCGCCTAACAATTCAAATATCACATCCTCCACTAGGAGAATCGAACTCTAGATCAGAGGGGACTTACAACTGATACGCAGATGCCGGACCAATTGATCCGTGTGCGAGGCGCGCGCGCACACAGATATATGTATATGTATGTATGTATGTATGGATGTCTGTAACCATGTTATTCATGCATATGCATGAAAATGTGTACCTTATTTTCTGGAAGTTGAAAAATAGTAATATTTTTTCATGCGATATTATCTTTGTCGGTATAAATATAAAAATCAAATTATAGATGTTGGATATTTAAAAACATAGGAATTGGATGGTACTTATGTAACATGCCTAAATTGAAATACGAAAATTTAGGTATTATATATATTATGACGTAAGAATTGCGTGACATCCATGTAAATTTAACTTCAATTAATTACTACTATGCAAATCTTTCAAAAGTTAGCCAGAGATAACCATAATCAAACCCTTCAATCAATAAATAATCACTTAACAATTAGGTAGCAATGGACATGAAAAATCTTACTGTTTTTAAACCAATTTTGTTGCGAATAAAAGGCTGCCGTTGTTCAATGTAATTATAATTAAAGACTTTTCATAAACCTCATATATTACATTCATAAGGTCTTGGTTTCCGTAAATTAAGCATAAAAAATGTAGCAATTGAAACTTGATAACATATTTCTCCATACTCTTTATTCTCCGGAAGTCTAGAGAAATTCAAATAATTTGACCGTTTGCATTACTTGTTTTCTACTGCATATGCCCTCTGTTGGTTTTGCCATATAGAAAACTAGCTATCACCAAGAAGAGCAAACTATGTAAATTTTATCTCATTCACATCTCAACCATTGTCTGATATCTGAATCCTGGATAATTCCAAGTTCTCATTCAAGTTTAGCCAAAATATTTGACTTCATTTACCAGGACTTCCAAAACCATTTGTTGTCAAGTTGGTATCAAATAAAGTTAGGGTTCCATGGTAGAAATATCCGGATATCGGAACTAGTTAGGATTTAAGGGAAACACAAAAGTAAACTTTTATTATTATAGAAATAGAGTTACAATATGACATAAATGAAAAGAGAAAAATAACAACAAACCAATCTCCGGCTACGGTCGGAAGAGAAGATCCAAGGGTGGGGGTGGCATCAGCAATGTGGTGAGGATATGATCGGTTAAGGAGTTTGAGGTCCTGTAAGTTTGGCTAGATAGTGAGAGTACTTGCAGGGAACGGGTTTTCGAGGGCTGCTAGGCAATCCGNATCCAAGGGTGGGGGTGGCATCAGCAATGTGGTGAGGATATGATCGGTTAAGGAGTTTGAGGTCCTGTAAGTGGGCTAGATAGTGAGAGTACTTGCAGGGAACGGGTTTTCGAGGGCTGCTAGGCAATCCAGAGAGCTGGGACAGCCCAACTGAGGGCAATAATGGGGCGGCTTGAAGTGGAGGAGGGTCTAGAAGAGTAGACAACAAGTAGGAATGTCGGGAAAGGGCAACAAGGACGTCTGCAGCAGATGGGCAGCAAGGCGGTTGGGGATGGAGAGGAGGGGGTCAGCGGCCTATGGGGAGGGAGATAAGGGGGATACAACACCACCTCAAATTGGCATACAACCAAAACACCACCCGTCTTCAGATACAACCCTACCATGTGAGAAACTCCAAAGGAGAAATTTGAACACAACAACAAGTAAAAACTAACCCTAATTCTAGAAAACAACATATATATATAATTGCTAATAGATAAACTAGGAAGGGAAGGTTTCCCCTTTGAGAGGCAACCAGAAATGGAGGAAGAAGTGGCAAAAATAGAGGAAGCGGGAAAGAGTAGCGATATTTTCTGCGCTTGAGAGCCTCAAACATGTCGATCCAGCCTCCTGCTAAATCGAAATACTCAAGGGTTGAACCAATCAACAGGTTCATCCATTCACATATGCCCCATTTGTCGGTTCCGCTTATCCCTTATGCCCCGCTCAATTCCCAGCCCCATGTCAGTCTTTTGGGGTTGAGAAACATAGACTTCATTTGTCGAAGTTTTCGGTTCTTTCATATGTCACTCCTAAATAAGGAGTCGTGCATTGTCAAGGCACGACTCCAACACAGCTGGGACATGTATTGAACACGGGACATAAGTGTCTAATGGTGCATTTGGGGGAGCTTAGTCATAGCGGTGGCATTTTGAAAACGCCACCGGTTGTTTGAATAATGTGTTTACGAGGTGTTTTTAAAAACTCTGTTGGCAGGTTTCTATTAAACGCGGATCGCGGGTAACCGCGATTCACATTTCGTTCGAGCGAAAGACGTATGTGGCCCTCACTCTTCTGCCCTAAGCGAATCACTCGACCTTCTCGTTCGTCTTCTCCTCCTCAAGGACAGAGCTCTTGACCCCCTCACCATCTCCTCTTCTGGATCGAACCTTATGCCCTCTTTTGATATGTTTGACGGTGACGAGCTCCTTTGTCTCCTTATTTCGCATAAGCTTCGCGACCCCAAAGTTCCCAAATCTGATATCGCGCACCATCTCGTACTTCTCCATCTCATTCGATCCCCAGTTTTGATTCCATTCTGATGGGTTCTTCCAAAACGATGAGGATTTTGGGATTCCTGACTTCTTTCTACACAAAGTCTCACTAGTATAATGGATAGAGTTAGATGAAAGAGAGTGGGGATGGTGAAGTTCGTCGGAATTCATGTCTGCGGAGGCTGCCGACGTTTCCGTAAGATGGGTTTTCTTCTACGACTTCCTTTGACTGAGAACACTCATTTGTGGCATCAAGAAGCATTCATTTGTAATTCATATGCTCCCTATGCTTTAGGATGAAATTCTTCTGTCATGGAATTGATGTACGAGGGTTCCCCCTTATGAAGATGGATCTCATTCATATCGGCTAGCATTAGCCTGTATGTTTCGCATTATGAGAACTCAAATTTAAGAAGTTTTTGGTTTTCTCCTGCTGCTATCAACCCTGTTAATATGGACGGTGGTTTCATTCTCTCTATAAATTTGGTGGCTTATAGAGAGCTAGAAATGAGAATAGATTTACATAAAGAGTGTTCCGAAAAATGTAATGTTATGAAGAGGTTTTATTAGTTCTTAAATATGTAATGTGTAGACGTTGTAGTTTTATTGAGAATATTACAGCTTCTTCGTACCAAATTGTTCATTTACTTAAAAAATCTGCAAATCAGTTGTTTTTGAACTATACAAAACAAACAGCTAATCAATTTATCCAAAACAGGGGCATAATGATCATTTATCCATAATCTGTTGTTTCTCAAAAACACAAACCAAACAGTCAAACTGCTTATTCGGATAAACTGCTGACCAACAACTTATCAGGATAAGTTGCTTATCTGGACAGCTGCCCCAAACAAACCCTAAATTAAATAATATTAAATAAAGGAGAGTGGACATGAGTGTCTAAAAAAAAATATTTTTAAGATTAAAATTAAACAAAATGTAAAATTGAGGAATGACTTGCATACATACCAGCAATTCTTATGTATTTACATTTCTAACACCAAAATTTTTATTTTTTTCGTATATGCCACCTTACATATATAGAAAAATTAAAAAGATGTATTTCATCTAATTTGATTTATATATTTAGATGTGAGATAAAATTTGGGTGGCATAAATGTAAAAAGTCAAATGTTAGATGTAAGATGTGTAAATACATAAGAATTTGGTGGTGTATATGTAACAACCTCAAAATTTACAGTAAATACCACTCATTCTCACGTCAATATGGGATGCATTGTTAATTTATTACTTCTTTGTTATTAGATTTTATGTTTTAGCTTCTAAAATGGGGGATGTCACAGGAGATGGATTTGAGACCCTCGATGGCAAATAATTCTATTGATGAGCCAGAGTTGGAATCTATGATATTTAATGATGATCAAAGTGTGAGAATTATGAAGTGAAAGTACATGCCAAAGAAGTTTGTCATCCTTTTATTTCTTTTAATGAATTATGAAAGTTAAATTTTGATGTATTACAAGAAAATTTATGTTATTAAGTCATAAGCTCAAGATGTATCTATAGGCATCTTATTTTTTGAAAGTAAATGTAATTATTTTTTCTATTTTATTTATTTAATATATCCATGTATTTTCAATAATATTTATTATAGAGATGTGTCTAACACGTGTCTAGGTCCCATATTTTCAATAGTAGACGTGTCTTCTATTCGTGTCGTATCTGTGTTCACATGTTCGTGTAACATAGGTTCTTTGTCTGAAATCCTAGTAGCACCTAGATCCACCGTCCTCCAAAGTACCCGAGAGTCTTCCCCAACTTACAAGTAAACATCCACACCGATCCCGTCCTCTGGGAGTCTGCTACAGGGCTGAACTGAGTCAACATGTCTCGTCTCTATTAATGAATACTTCCAACATACTCTCCGGTTGGAATTACTAGAATTGAAGTGAGTGCAACTTGAACTTTCCAGCCTGGTGGTGGCCCTAGTGGTATGATGTCGACCCTGAGACCCTAAAATAATCTCTGTCGTGCATGTCCCGTGTCTGGAGCGGGTGTCTCAGACCTCTTATTCTCTGTTGTCACTAAAACTAGTCCCACTGTCGCCGCTCTGCTGGTAAGGGCTCTTGTGATCTCAGGCTTCACCAAAGTAGAATTATGTGATTCCCATCCTTGGTGAAGGAATATGTGTTTCTAAATCCATCGTGTTGGTTCACTAGTCATACTGCCACGATTTTCCTAACAGAATGTGGCATGCATCCATAGAAACCACGTCAGAACACACCTGGTCCTACAGCTGGCCTCCAATCAAAAACTCTATCAAGCATCTCCGATCAATGTTGGTCTAATTCTCTTTCTTCAGACACGTCAGTGAATACGGCCGAGAATACCTCTGAGTTGAAAGTCCCAATTTCTCTACCATCTGAGTTGATGTCACGTTCTTGTTGCTCCCATTGTCGATGATAAGGCTGCATATCTTTTTGTTGAAGGTGCAACGAGTGTAGAAAATGTTGTGACGAATCCACGGCAGATCGCATGCGCCCTTGATTTGTAGGATTCGTTGAATCACAAGTGTCTCTCCTTCATCTGGTGGAAGCTGGTACACCTCACTCTATTCCTCAGCTTTCTCCTCATGGCTAACTTATTCCACGACGTCTTGATCAGTAAGTGTGACTACTCTACTCGTGGGACAGCTTGAGTCTATGTGGCCATAACCGTGACATCTGAAACACATCCCGACCAATACAGTGTTGGAGCTACCTTTTTTTTTTGTTTCTTCCCGCTTTGATCTAGAGTGTCATTCTCTTATTTGGGCTTGTTATTTTCTCCTAAGATACCCTTGTTGGTCGTGATAACTATAGGTGACAGCCTTCCTGAAGGATGCCTGCAGCGGTGAAGCTTGCTCTGCTTCTACTGTCTCTCCAACTTCAAGGCTAGTGTCTGGACATCCACAAGCATACAATACAAATGTAGCTGCACTACATCACTAATAATAGACTTTAGCCCCCAAAGTATCTGGCTACTGTATGCTCCTCTGACTCTGTCAGCACACACTTCAGTTGTAAATGGTCGAACTGAGCAATGAACTCCTCCACTGAAAGATCTCATTGTTGCATATAGTGGAGCTTCATGAACATGTTTTGACGGGGGGAAGATATTTTTTCTGCATGACTTTCTTCATCTTCTCCCATTGGTAATCTTATCGATGCCTTCATGTTTCCTCTGTCGTTGCACGTTCTCCCGCCACAAGAAGGCACTCTTCCTCAATAGCAGCTATTTTAACCTACTTATCTTCTACCACATTTTTATACTCAAAATATCTGCTCAACAGTTTGTAGCCAATCAATGAATTCATTCGGATCTATGCCTCCCTCAAACTCTAGTAAATTCAATATGATTTTGTAATCAATGTGTCCTCCAAATGATATCTCTTGGAAATTCTCCCTTTGAAAGGGATTAACATATGCCTTTCTAAGCCTCCTCTGATACTAGATTCCGAAACGCAGTGGTCTGTCTTCTTCGTTGTTGAAATTATTTCTATGGAGGAGATTCAAAACTTCTTTTTTTTCTCCCCTTCGACTCTCCAGATCTTAGTTGAGGTAATCTCTTCTATGTCAACTCTTCAATTTCTGTAAGCCTCTGTCGAAGGCGACGAAGCTTTCATCGTATCACTTCCTTGGTAGACTCGGACATATTTCTCCTTAGTGACATTAACTAGGGATTAAGGAATAGAAAATCAAAATTTTGGTGGGGTTAGGTTTTGGGTAGTGGAAGGAAAATTATTTGGTGGTTGACAGCGGGTGTTAAGAAGTTGTTTTGGGTTTGTTGATTTTGAAAATCAGCAAGGGAGATTTGAGATTTAGGGGTCATGGTTACCCTAAGATAAGACTAGGATTAGACTAGCTCTGATACTAAATGATACCAGAACTAGTTAAGATTTGAAACATAAAAGCAAACTTTTATTGATACAGAAATAGGGTTACAACATGACACAAATAAAAAAAGAAAAACAGCAATAGATCAAAGTCCAGATAGAGTCAAAAGAGAAGATTCGAGAGAGGTTGTGGCGTCAGCAACGTGGTGAGGGTATGGGGAAGAGTTGGTAGTTGTGAGATTAGTTAGGAAGGGATCTGGGGTCCGGTAGGTGGGCTGGACAATGAGAGTGACTGCAGGGAAAGTGTTGTTTCGGGCTGGTAGGTAATCCGAAGGGCTATGATAGCCCGACTGAGAGCAGTAATGGGGCGTCCTGAAGCGGAGGGCTTGGAGGGATGAACAACATGCATGAATGCGGGGAAAGGGATTCGACAAGCTAGAAAGTAGTCTGGACAGCAGAGATGACTACAGTAGATGGGTGGCAAGGCGGCTGGGGATGAAAAGCCGGTGGCAAGGCCTATGAAGATGCAGGGAACACGTTGGAGAGGAAGATGAGAGAGGATACGGCATCATCTCAGATCGGGATACAACTGAAACACCACCCGTAGTTGGATAAAGCCCTTCCAAGGGAGCTAAGACTCCAAAGGAGAAATTTGAACGCAACAATAAGGAAAAAACTAACCCTAATTCCAGAAAACAACACATTAATAATAGCTAATAGATAAACTAGGAAGGGATGTTTCCACTTTGTACAACAGCCACAAAAGGAGTAAGAAGCGTCAAAAACAAGGGAAGCAACAATGAGTAGAGATACTTTCCGCCCTTCAAAGCCGCAGATGGGTCGGTCTAGCCTCCTACTAGACCATCATACTCAAGGGCTAAACCGATTGGCCGGTTTAGCCATTCCCCTAAGCCCCATCTACTTGTTCCGCCTATCCTCCAAGCCCCGCGTCATATCCTCTTCACCAAAGCAAATAGAATTTAGGAGCATTTATGCACATACCACTCAGCTCTTCTGTATCTACATATCTAACACCTAAACTTTAGTTTTTATATTTATACCACCCAAATATTTCATATCGCATCAAAAAAAACCACTATTTGAACTTTTTAAAAGTGAAAAACACCTTTTTATGCATAGGTAAGGTGGCAGTCATGCAAAAATTAAAATTTAGGTGTTATACAAGTAAATACATAGGAATTGAGTGCCATTTATGCAAATGTTCCTAGAATTTAATCAATCAGCAATTCAACTCTTCAAATTTTTAGTGCAGGGATCAATGAAGATGACAGAGCAAATGATAGAAACCATAGTAATCAAAATGAACAATGCTACACCGTACAAATTTTTTAGCTCGAATTCAGTTTGAATCATTCGACATATTAAAAATGCCGCCACACTATGGACTGTGTTTCAANGATTCAAACAGGATGAAGAAGGTTCAAACAGAATGAAGAGGGAAAGGGGGTTTCGTGCCTTACCAGGATTCATGTGCTGCTTGATTGAGGAAGATATGGAAGAAAGTGGTCGTGACGGCATGCTCTGGGTTGAGTCAAAGTCAAGGAAGGGAGGAGGTGCGACCTTCGACACTATACTCGCATAGCAGAGGAAGAAGAACTCACGCCGTCGAGCCAAGACCAAAAAGAGGAAGGAGTGAGCCTCGCGTGTGAGCTAGGACAGAGTTCGAAAGTTTGTGTAATATATTAAATAAGTTAATAAGTTAATCTATTATTAGATAAATAATTATATATTTGAGAGTATGTTTAATTATTTAATGCAAAGTTTTATTGAATCAGAAATCTAAATATAGGAAATTTGGCCTGAAAAGAGGAGTTAGTGATGTGAATGAAATATGTCTATTAATTATTTAATGCAAAGTTTTATTTTATCTTTAGCAAGATATGTATAATAAATCTCACTCACACTCGAACCAAGCACAAATTGCCAAAAAATTGGAAGTTCGTCACAGTAAAATAAAACCTCAACAGTTATACAAACTAAATTAATGTTAGCACAGTACAAACCTGAAAAACAAATCTTTCTTCCATGCCTT
>JXCR01106811.1:33586-52764 GCA_002079205.1 Phalaenopsis hybrid cultivar | reverse complement strand
GAAAAGCAATAGATGGCAATGAAGTCTAAAGCACTTGTATATAGAGAAATAAAAACAAGAAACCTTGTTGAGATCGAGGCTCCCTTCACAAACAATGCTTACAGAAGAAACACCAGGATCATGAATATGATGATGCTCGTGATTATCTGCATAATAAGAGTGACATCAAATAACTTAATCCTTTACTAATTCATGAAAGTGATGCACTACAAAGCGAAGAAATAAATGAACTACACAATTATTATGGCAAAGAGGATATTAAAGAACTAAATAAACTACACAATTATTATTGCAAAGAGGATATAAAAGAAGTTTATGAACTACACAATTAGTATAATACTATTAATGGAAATATAGAACACCAGCAGTCATGTAATAGTTTATAAAGACGTACCAAAGAACAGAGGCAATTATCTCGAGGGAATAAATGAATGGTTAAATATATAATAATCTTGTTGATTTTTTTGAAGTGATAAAATTTAATTATACTGTAAAAGGAAGCAGCTCTTCTCCTATTTCACAATTGAAACATATATTACATATTATATACACTCCCATCTCTACAGATTATAAATATCTTTAATATTAAAAAGATCCTATAATTAGATCTCTTCTAATTAGATTACCCAATATCAAGCTTCCTAATCATAAGCTTTAGATTTATTACTTTTCATAACACTCCCCAAATTGGAGCATAGATATTTACNATTAGATTTTATGTTTTAGCTTCTAAAATGGGGGATGTCACAGGAGATGGATTTGAGACCCTCGATGGCAAACAATTCTATTGACGAGCCAGAGTTTGAATCTATGATATTTAATGATGATCATAGTGTGTGAATTATGAAGTGAAAGTACATGCCAAAGAAGTCTGTCATCCTTTTATTTCTTTTAATGAATTATGAAAGTTAAATTTGGATGTAATACAAGAAAATTTATGTTATTATGTTTGCATTTTGTAAGTCATAAGCTCAAGATGTATCTATAGGCACCTTAGCTTTTGAAAGTAAATGTAATTATTTTTTCTCTTTTGTTTATTTAATATATCCATGTATTTTCAATAATATTTATTATAGAGATGTGTCTAACACGTGTCTAGGTCCCATATTTTCAATAGTAGATGTGTCTTCTATTCGTGTCGTATCTGTGTTTATATGTTCGTGTAACATAGGTTCTTTGTCTGAAATCCTAGTAGCACCTGGATCCACCGTCCTCCAAATTACCCAAGAGTCTTCCCGAACTTACAAGCAAACATCCACACCGATCCCGTCCTCTGGGAGTCTGCTACAGTGTCGAACTGAGTCAACGTGTCTCGTCTCTACTAATGAATACTTCCAACACACTCCCCGATTGGAATTACTAGATTTGAAGTAAGTGCAACTTGAACTTTCCCGCTTGGTGGTGGCCCTAGTCGTATGATGTCGACCCTAAGACCCTAAAATAATCTCTGTCGTGCATGTCCCGTGTCTGGAGCGGGTGTCTCAGTCCTCTTATTCTCTGTTGTCACTAAAACTAGTCCCATTGTCGCCGCTCTGTTGGTAAGGGCTCTTGTGATCTCCGGCTTCACCAAAGTAGAATTATGTGATTCCCATCCTTGGTGAAGGAATTTGTGTTTCTAAATCCATCGTGTTGGTTCACTAGTCATACTGCCACGATTTTCCAAACAGAAGGTGGAAGACATCCATAGAAACCAAGTCAGAACACACCTGGTCATACAGCTGACCTCCAATCGAAAACTCTATCAAGCATCTCCGATCAATGTTGGTCTGATTCTCCTTCTTCAGACACGTCAGTGAATACGGCTGAGAATACCTCTAAGTTTAAATTCTCAATTTCTCTACCATCTGAGTTGATGTCACATTCTTTTTGCTCTCATCATCGATGATAAGGTTGCATATCTTTTTGTTCAAGGCGCAATGAGTGTAGAAAATGTTGTGATGAAGCCACGGCAGATCGCATGTGCCCTCGATTTGTAGGATTCATCGAATCACAAGTGTCTCTCCTTCATCTGGTGGAAGCTGGTACACCTCACTCTGTTCCTTAGCTTTCTCCTCATGGCTAACTTCTTCCACGACGTCCTGATCAGTAAGTGTGACTACTCTGCTCGTGGGACAGCTTGAGGCTATGTGACCATAACCGAGACATCTGAAACACATCCCGACCAATACAGTGTTGGAGCTACCTTTTTTTGTTTCTCCCCGCTTTGATCTGGAGTGTCATTCTCTTATTTGGGCTTGTTATTTTCTCCTAAGATACCCTTGTTGGTCGTGATAACTACAGGTGACTGCCTTCCTGAAGGATGTTTGTTGCAGTGAAGCCTGCTCTGCTTCTACTATCTCTCTACCTTCAAAGCTAGTGTATGTACATCCCCAAGCATATAATACAAATGTAGCTGCACTACATCAGTAATAATAGACTTTAGCCCCCAAAGTATCTGGTTACTGTATGCTCCTCTGGCTCTATCAGCACACACTTCAGTTGTAAATAGTCGAACTGAGCAGTGAACTCCTCCACTGAAAGATCTCATTGCTACAGATTGTGGAGCTTCATGAACATGTTTTGACGGGGGGAAGATATTTTTTTCTGCATGACTTTCTTCATCTTCTCCCATTGTTAATCTTATCGATGCCTTCATGTTTCCTCTGCCGTTGTACGTTCTCCCGCCATAAGAAGGTATTCTTCCTCAATAGCAACTAGTTTGACCTACTTATCTTCTACCACATTTTTATACTCAAATATCTGCTCAACATTTTGTAGCCAATCAATGAATTCATTCGGATCCATGCCTCCCTCAAACTCTAGTAAATTCAACATGATTTTGTAATCTGTGTCCTCCAAATGATATCTCTTGGAAATTCTCCCTTTGAAAGGGAGTAACAAATCCCTCTCTACGCCTCCTCTGATACTGGATTCCGAAACACAGCTTCTTTGTTGCTGAAATTATCCCTATGGAGAAGATTCAAAACTTCTTCTCTTTCTCCCCTTCGACTCTCCAGATCTTAGTTGAGGTAATCTCTTCTATGTCAACTCTTCAATTTATGTAAGCCTCTGTCGAAGGCGACGAAGCTTTCATTGTATCACTTCCTTAGTGGACTCGGACATATTTCTCCTTAGTGGCATTAACTAGGGATTAAGAAATAGAAAATCAAAATTTTGGTGGGGTTAGGTTTTGGGTAGTGGAAGGAAAATTATTTGGTGGTTGACAGCAGGTGTTAAGAAGTTGTTTTGGGTTTGTTGATTTTGAAAATCAACAAGGGGGATTTGAGATTTAGGGGTCATGGTTACCCTTAGATAAGACTAGGGTTAGACTAGCTCTGATACCAAATGATACCAGAACTAGTTAAGATTTAGTTGAAACATAAAAGCAAACTTTTATTGATATAGAAATAGGGTTACAACACGACACAAACAAAAAGAGAAAAACAACAATAGATCAAAGTCCAGATAGAACTGGAAGAGAAGATTCGAGAGCGGTTGTGACGTCAACAACGTGGTGAGAGTATGGGGAAGAGTTGGTAGTTGTGAGATTAGTTAGGAAGGGATCTGGGGTCCGGTAGGTGGGCTGGACAATGAGAGTGGCTGCAGGGAAAGTGTTGTTGAGGGCTGGTAGGTAATCCAGAGGGCTATGATAGCCCGACTGAGAGCAGTAATGGGGGGGCCGGAAGCGAAGGAGGGCTTGGAGGGATGAACAACATGCATGAATTCGGGGAAAGGGATTAAGCAAGCTAGAAAGTAGTCTGGACAGCAGAGATGACTACAGTAGTTGGGTGGCAAGGCAGCTGGGGATTAAAAGGCGGTGGCAAGGCCTATGAAGATGTCGGGAACACGTTGGAGAGGAAGATAAGGGAGGATACGACACCATCTCGGATAGGGATACAACCGAAACGCCACCCATAGTTGGATAAAGCCCTTCTAAGGGAGCTAAGACTCCAAAGGAGAAATTTGAATGCAACAATAAGGAAAAACTAACCCTAATTCCAGAAAACAACACATTAATAATAGCTAATAGATAAACTAGGAAGGAATGTTTCCACTTTGGACAACAACCAGAAAAGAGGAAGAAGCGTAAAAAACAGGGGAAGCAACAATGAGTAGAGATACTTTCCGCCCTTGGAAGCCGCAGATGGGCCGGTCTAGCCTCCTACTGGACCATAATACTCAAGGGCTAAACCGATTGGCCGGTTTAGCCATTTCCCTATGCCCCATCTACTTGTTCCGCCTATCCTCCAAGCCCCGCATCATATCCTCTTCACCAAAGCAAATAGAATTTAGGAGCATTTATGTACATACCACTCAGCTCCTCTGTATCTACATATCTAACACCTAAACTTTAGTTTTTATATTTATACCACCCAAATATTTCATATCACATCAAAAAATACCACTATTTGAACTTTTTAAAAGTGAAATACACCTTTTTTATGCATAGGTAAGGTGGCAGTCATGCAAAAATTAAAATTTAGGTGTTATACAAGTAAATACATAGGAATTGAGTGTCATTTATGCAAATGTTCCTAGAATTTAATCAATCAACAATTCAACTCTTCAAATTTTTAGTGCAGGGATAAATGAAGATGACAGAGAAAATGATAGAAACCANGTGGCAGTCATGCAAAAATTAAAATTTAGGTGTTATACAAGTAAATACATAGGAATTGAGTGTCATTTATGCGAATGTTCCTAGAATTTAATCAATCAACAATTCAACTCTTCAAATTTTTAGTGCAGGGATCATGAAGATAACAGAGCAAATGATAGAAACCGTAGACATCAAAATGAACAATGCTACACCGTACAAATTTTTTAGCTCGAATTCAGTCTGAATCATTCGACATATTAAAAATGCCGCCACACTATGGACTGTGTTTCGGACCATAAATCATCACCCATACAAAATGACTAATTAATTTGAGACACCGGACTCGTGCTAGAGACTAGGAAAAAGCGAAATTTCCCTCCAAGGCAAGGATCAAAAACACTACTTGTACAAGGCATGCTCTATTCTGAATTTTGCACACTAAACAGAGAATGCTCGGTTTATCAGTATAAAAGGGGAGAAGGCTAAACAACATTGATTAAAACATTAGAAGAATATTTGGCAAAAGAAATACCATCACAACAGACAAGCTTTGAAGCCCTTCTCCAATTCTTCAGCATTGAGATTCTTCCCTATAAATACGATTTTGTTGATCCTTGGTTCCTCGCAACCCCATAATCTATCAGGAGACCCTTGGAAGATGTCATGAACTCCCTGTATCAGACAGCAAAGGACGGATTAAGTTAACCATTGCAATGAGTGGTGAGAGAGACAAGTTTCAATTATCACTTCGTTCAAACAGCAGAGCAATTAAATTCATGCATGAGTGACTCAAAATAAAGATTAAAAAAACGTCATTTTGAATGAACTCAACTATAGTGGGAAGTCCAAACATGCATGAAAAAAATGAGCTGCCTGCATGGAAGGATGCAATTTTTTTTTTTTTCTAGAGAAAGAGTTCAGGAAATACTTCAAATATGGAGACATTGGAGTCTAAAAGACTTCATTTGAGTAGATTTAAAATTGAAAAATGGAATCTAATTTTAGTAGTAGTAGCAGAAATGTTAGAGTTGTAATTATGGGTGATCAAATCATTAAAGGTGTGATCGTTTTAAATATCTCAGGTCTATAGTTCAAAGTGACAGTGATATAGATTGGAATGTTACCGGTAGAATTCAAGTTGGTTTGTTGAAGTGGAGGAATGCATCGGACCTATTGTGTGATAGAAAAGTGTCGCTCATATTTAATGAAAAGTTTTATAAGATGGTGGCGAGACCTACAATGATCTATGACACAGAATGTTAGCCTTTAAAAGAGAAGCATAAAACAAAGTTAATTGTTGCTGAGATGAGAATGCTTAAGTGGTTAGAGACAAAAGTTTAATTTACTTAATTAAAAATTAATATTTAATAAAACATTAATTTTTAACTGCAATTTAAGTTGAAATACATTTAAATCTAGAAGGTCTGGAGTTAGGGAGGGTGGCAAGCAAGCTATGCAAGGTGGGTGTTTTTTTTTTTTTTGTTTTAAATTAATGTTATTTTAAATGAATAATTGCTTTCTTAAATAGTTTAAAACATGTATATTATTCATGTCTTGCATTTTTATAATATTAAATAGTATCATAAATGGGAGAAATTAATGGATATATGAAGATGCATTTTAAATGATTTTAAATCATATGAAATGAAAATGTGAATGTTTAAGTGATACAGGATTATCCCCATATGGTACTAGCAGAGGATGTAATGTATATGTGCAAGTTAAAGGAAATGGTAAAGGTGTATCATTGGGTATAATTTAAAAGTACTTTCGGTAAAATTTTGAGGGTGTCTTCAGACATTTTTTTAAGGTATCTTCAGATACATTTTGAGGATATCTTGGGGTATGACGATAATCCTGTTAAGACTTTTAAAAATATTAAAATGATAAAAACTTAGAGTGAAATGGGGGAGGGGGGGGGATAAATTCAAGTAATAATCAAACGAATTACATTTTCTTTTGGTCACTCATGCCATAATATAAATATTGTAATTTAAAAAATATTAGATCATAATTACTCACTAAGGTATGCATACAGTTGTAATTAATAATTTATTTCAGGAGAAAGAAAATTTTAAGTTGATATATCTGATAGGAGAGACTTAATTTATAAGAGAAGAACCGCTGTTTCTATTTAGTTTTATGATATTTTTTCTTTACTGTTTCTTATAAATATTGATATATTGTTTAGTATTGGCTCGAGATGTTGTCTTTTGGAAGTTATTGTTTCTGAATACTTTATATTTTATTACACTTTATGAATTAATGGTTTTGTTATATGTATTGAAAGTTTTCAAAATGTGGATAGTTAAATGTTAATTTCGTCCGACTGCAATTCCCGCCTTCATTAATTCTAAACACCGGGTCTGGTCATGACAAAAATGATATCAGAGAGATTATGTTTAAATATGATCTAAAAGAGCAATTAGAATAATTATATTAATTTAAAAATGATATTAATAAAATATTAAATTATGTCTAATTATAATTTTTCTTATGTTATTTCAGAAATATAAGAAATAAGGGAGACGAAACTTGAGATGATATGGTAGAAGTTAATGCACCCCCGCAAATTACTTTGAATACAAATGCATTTACTGAGATTATGATTGCAGTAATACAGTTGATTAAGAACTCTCAGACTCAGACCAGTTCCGGTAGAGAAACTCAGATGGATAAGTACCTAAAATTATTTCAGAATATGAGACCGCCTCTCTTCTCTTGAGGTCCGGTAGATGTTGAAACTAGCTGCTAAGTGGAGACGATCATAGATGAATTTTCTTGTCTTCCATAGATGATGGTTACACTGGCTACATTTACATTGGAGGGAGAAGCAGAGAGATGATGACGTGGTCAACTGTAGGGGAAATTTGGGAGTAAAGTCAATCACATGATTCAGTAGGGCAAGTTCGTGAGCACCTTTATAGACTGGTTCATACCACTATTTGTTAGAAGAAAAAAACAGGACAAATTTATCAGGTTGGTACATGGTGATCAGTCGACTATGCAGCATGAAGTTGAATTCACCATCCTCTTAAGGTATGCACCTCAGGTGATTTCTAATGTGGAGAAGTGCCATAGATTTTTGCCTGGGCTCAATCATTCTAGTGGAGAGAACTAGAACGATTGAGCTGGATCTAGAAACTACTTAGAGGGAAATTCATATAAGAAGAATTTAGGGAACCATATTTCCTCATAGCTCGCAGAGGAAGTTCTTCAAATCAGGTAAGACAAGTGCTAAAGGCGAGCTCCAGTAGCGTTGGCACTCAGTTTGAAGTAAAGAATGTAACAAGTGTGGAAGGTCTCAAAAAGGTGAGTGTTTGTCTGGATCCAACGACCGCTTTTGGTGCCACCAGCTACAATAATATGGCGAAAAATTGCCCTAAGTTGGTTCAGAGGACTCCAACAGATTCCAAAGACAGTGCTGCACCACCTCTGAGAAACTATGGTAGATGGTGGACTGACATTTATGATAATTACCTGCATGAAAGCTTTTAAATTGTTCAATCATGGAAGTCAAGTTCTTCTTGCTCAAATAGCAGATATTTCTAAGTACAGTCTTTAGGTAATATTCTAATAGTAAGAGAATATTCAGAGGTGTTCCTTGATAACTTACTAGGGCTACCACCAGTGCAAGAGATTGATTTCAAAAATGAGCTCTTACCAATTTTTGAGCCTATATCCAAGGCACCCTATAACATGACGGTTAAGCAGTTGCAGGAGCTGAAAAGTCAATTGCAAGAATTATTACATAGGAGGTTTATCAGACCTAGCACCTAACCTTTAGGAGCTTCAGTGTTATTAGTGAAGAAGAATGATGGGAGCTTTAGAATGTGCATTGA
Organism: Phalaenopsis hybrid cultivar; assembly: GCA_002079205.1. NCBI lineage: Eukaryota > Viridiplantae > Streptophyta > Magnoliopsida > Asparagales > Orchidaceae > Phalaenopsis > Phalaenopsis hybrid cultivar. The sequence continues at coordinate 44,343 of JXCR01106811.1, read as the reverse complement.
CTACAGGATGTTGAGTAAATTCACCGTTAAAAATAAATATCCATAGCAGAGAATTGACGTTTTGTTTGATCAGTTGGAAGCAGCTTTTGTATTTTCAAAGATTGATCCGGTCAAGCTATCATTAGTTGGGGATTAGAGAAGAAGACATAGCGAAGGCCACTTTCAGGACCAGATATGACCACTATGATTTCGTGGTGATGCCATTTGAACTAACAAATGCTCCAACAATTTCATGAACCCGATGAATCGAGTCTTCAAGAAGTTTTTAGAAACTTTTGTGATTGTTTTTATAGATGATATTTTGGTGTATTCAAAGGATAAAGTCAGCCATACATGTCATTTGCATGTTGTGCTACAGGTTTTGAAGAAGAATACACTTTATGCCAAATTTTCTAAATGTGAATTTTGGCTTAAAAGTATGGCTTTTCTTGGGCACATTATAAGCGAAGGCGGCATATCTATAGATTAGAATAAAGTGAAGGCGGTTGCAGGTTGGCCAAGACCTACTACTGTTACCGAGGTTAGAAATTTTCTAGGTCTGACTAGTTATTACAGAAGATTTGTTGATGGGTTTTCACAGATTGCTATGTGTTGTGAAGGTTGACTCAGAAGCAGTGAAGTTTAACTGGTCTGATCGTTATGAGAAGGTTAAGATAGGCTATATAGAGAGATGTGATAGATCAGGATGGTTTATTAAGGTATAAAGGCATAGTTTTTGTTCCAAATGTTGATGACATGAGGAAGAAAATTCTTGAGAAAGCACATTTACCTGGTTACACTATTCATGCAGGGAGCAATAAAATGTATCGGATCTCAAATAAGCATTTGGTGACCAGGATTGAAGAGTGTCGTAGAATTTGTGGCTAAGTGTCCTTCATGTCAGCTGATGAAGACAAAGCATAAGCATCCTGGAGGTCAGTTGCAGCCTTTCCCAATTCCAGAGTGGAAATGGGACTATATTGCGATAAATTTTGTGATTGGTTTGCATAGAACGCATCAAGGCCATGATGCTATTTGGGTAATTATCGATAGATTGACCAAGTCTGCTCATTTCCTGCATATTAGACAGATAAATACAGTTGAGAAGCTAGCTAAATTATATGTGGATCAAATTGTGAGATTGCATTAGGTGCCAAAGTCTATTGTTTCCGACAAATATAATAAGTTTACTTCCAGATTGTTGAAGAAGGTTCATGAACTTTTGGGCACTCGACTAACTTTCAGTACAATATTTCACCCGTAGACAGATGATCAATTAGAGAGAACTATTCAGACCTTTGAGGATCTACTAAGATTATGTGGTTTTACTTTGGTGGGGATTGGGAATCATATATACATTTAGTAGAGTTTGCCTATAATAACAGTTATCAGACTACCATTGAGATGACTCCATATAAAGTCTTATATGGAAGGAAAAACTTGGGTTGAAACAGGTAAAGAAAGATCCTTGGAGCTGATTTGGTTGATGATGTTACTGAGAAAATTAGATTAATCAAAGACAGATTGAGGGTAGTGCAAGATAGACAGAGGAAATATTATGATGCCAAGCACAGACCTGTTTAGTTTAAAGTTAGAGAGTTTCTTTTTATCAAGGTCGGTCCATTGAAGGGTGTGTAGCGTTTTGGGTAAGACAGGAAAGTTAAGCCCCATATTTATTGGTTCATTTGAGATTGTAGAGAGGATTAAGAAGGTGACTTACAGATTGACTTTATAAGCTCATATGCAGGGAGTGCATAATGTTTTTCATATTTCTTCACTGAGAAAGTATATCACAGATGAAGCTGGTAGGGTGATAGTAGACTCAATTAATATTCAACCTGATCTGACTTATGTTGAAGAGCCTGAAAGGATTCTGGATTTTAATGTGAAAAAACTGCATAACGGAGATCTCTTTTGTGAACATTTTATGAAAGCATGCGTCTGAGAAGGATGCTATTTGGGAGAAATTCTCTGAGATGCAAGGAAGATATCCACAACTTTTCGTTTGAGGTACGTTGTTTTTCTTTCAACTCTTTTCAAATTTCAACGATGAAAATTTATGTGGAGAAATTATAATAACAGAAAAAATAATAATAATAAATAAATAAATAAGGGTGTCGCTTTGGGAAGACACTTTTGGCGGGGATTAGATCGCGACCTTTACTACTTGACTCCTCATTCGATCGTATCAAGTGAGGAGCGCGAGAAGAAAAATTGTCGTTATCCCAGAGCGAGAGAGGAAGGAGATAGTAAAAGGAGATCAATTCAGTGAGAAGAAGTCGAAGGAGAAGGAAACCTTCGTGCCCTAATCAAACCGCTTTGCCAGTTTTCGTGCGTGCAGAGGAAGGGGAAGGAGTTGCATATGTGACTCTAGATAAACCTATGCGTGTGTTGAGTTTGACGAGACCGAAGGAGAAGAACTAGGTGCGCAGGGGAAGAGGAGGAAGAAGAAGATTCAAACAGGAAGAAGAGGGAAAGGGGGTTTAATGCCTTTCAAGGATTCCTGTCGCGCTCTACTACAGGGGAAGAGAAGAAAGAGGCGATGGCGAAGTTCTCTGGGTTGAGTTGAAGTCCAGGATGGAGGAAGTGCAGCCTTCAACACTGTGCTCGCATAATAGAGGAAGAGGAGCACACGCGGTCAAGTCGAGATTGAAAATAGGAAGGACTAAGCTTCGCGCGTGAGCTAGTCAGAGGTCGAAAATTTTATTTAAAGGTGCATGTAATATGTTAAATAAGTTAATTAGTTAATGTATCGTTAGATAAATAATTATATATGTGAGGGTATGTCTAATTAATTAATGCAAAGTTTTATTGAATTAAAAATCTAAATACATAAATTTTGGCTTGAAAAGTGGAGTTGGTGAAGCGGACGAACAAGGGAGGAAGGTAATCGACCTGAAAACCTGTAAGATAAATATTAAAGCTTATGTTATAAATGAAATTAGTGACGTACTTAGCTATATTAACTACTTAGTGTTATTAAACTTTATTACTATTAGTAACTGAGGAAGAAGGCCGGCTAATCTGTTGGGTTTGAGGAATAAGACTGATAATTTTAAAAGATAAGATATGTTTAAATTAAAATTACATATTTAGGAATTAATATTTAATAAAATATTAATGTTTAACTGCAATTAGGTTGAAACACATTTAAGTCTAAAATGTTAGGAGTTGGGGAGTGTGGCAAACATACTAAGCAATGTAAGTGATTATTTTCTTTTATGCATTAAATTAATATTACTTTAAATGAATTATTGCTTTATTAAAAAGTTAAAAACAAGTATCTCATTCATGTCTTGCATTTTTATACTATTAAATGATATCATAAATGGGAGGAAATTAATGGACATATGAAAATGCATTTTAAATGATTTTAAATCATAGGAAATGAAAGGTGAATGTTTAAGTCAAACAAGATTACCCTGAGATGGTACTGACAGAGAATGCAATGTATCTATGCACGTTAAAGAAAATTGTAAAGTTGTATCATTGGGCACATTTTGAAGATACATTTGGGCACAATTTTGAGGGTGCCTTCGGTGCATTTTGAGGATACATTCGGCTATGACGGTAATCTTATTATGAATTTTTAAAATGTTAAAATGGTAAATACTTAAAAGTGAAAGTTGAATGGATAAATTCAAATTTTAATGAAAGGAACTGTATTTTCTTTTTGTCACTCAGATATAACATAAATATCATAATTTAATGCATATTAGATCATAATTACTCATTAAGTTATACTTACCGTTGCAATTAATGTTTTATTTCAAGAGAAGGAAATTTTTAAGTTGATGTCTAATAGAAGAGACTTGGTTTACTGGAGTAGGATCACTGCTGCTAGGTAGTTTTATGATATTTTTTCTTTACTGTTTCTTTCAAATATTGATATATTGTTTTGTACTGACTCGAGATGTTGTATTTCGATGTTATTGTTTCTGAATCTTTAGATTTTATTGCACTGTTGAATAATGACTCTTTTATTGTATTAGAAGTTTTCAAAATAAAGATAAATTTTAATTCCGCTTGACCGAATTTCCTGCCCTAGTTAATTCTAAGCAATGGGGTGAGTCGTGACATTAAAATACAATAAAAATTGACTCTTCAAACTCTAATACAACACAAAGATAAGAAAACTGAAGGGTAAAAGGAAATATGCTGAAAATTGAAAAGGAATCAAAAGTGACGTGGTTCGGTTTGGCTCTGCTTGTTCGCACAACCCGGGTGTTGAGCCAGCTACCGTAGCAGGAGACGCCCATGTGAATAATATTTTAGAATTTATTTTAATTTTATTTTACTCAAATGCTCAATTATTGTTATTTCAAAATAAATGATTAAACTAATTAGAAGTTAGATTTGGATTACATTTGAAATTACGTTAATTTAATATTATATTGCATCTCTATTTCTATACATAGGGTGTTATGGCTTTAATTTGGATTATGGAATGGTTAATTGAATTTTGAAAGATGCTCTTCTCAGCTATTTTCCCTCATGTCTCTTAACAAGCTAAATTTCTCTCTTATCTTGGTGTTGCTTTACTCTAAGTAGGTTTTCATGGCAAAGTAAATCCGATTAGATAACCATCTCTATTACAATAAGTGGTACACTTCAATATCTATCTTGATTAAATAAAAATAATAAACTCAATCTGAAGAGAAGAAAGGAAAGACTCGTCATCAAATAGGCATCAATTCAATCCTTCATCTAAATCAATTGCGATCATATGATCGAAAAGAAAAGGATGTAGCAGTGGCTAAACTCCACAATCACATGCACTAGAAGCCTTTGAATTACGAACAACAACCCAAAGATATTATATCTTTAGCAAGATATGTATAATAATTCTCACTCACACTCGAACCATGCACAAATTGCCAAAAAATTGGAAGTTCGTCACAGTAAAATAAAACCTCAACAATTATAGAAACTAAATTAATGTTAGCACAGTACAAACCTGAAAAACAAATCTTTCTTCCATGCCTTTAACAGAAAGAAGACCTTTCATTCGATATATGTCATCACTCCGTTCCATCAATAAAGTGCCCAACCACGTGTTTGCCTGTAGCCAATGTGAAGTAGTGGCTTGTTAAGTTAAAAAGACCCAATAAGGTATAACAGCGAAGTAAGAAAAAAAACTACTAATTTACGAAAAGCAATAGATGGCAATGAAGTCTAAAGCACTTGTATATAGAGAAATAAAAACAAGAAACCTTGTTGAGATCGAGGCTCCCTTCACAAACAATGCTTACAGAAGAAACACCAGGATCATGAATATGATGATGCTCGTGATTATCTGCATAATTAGAGTGACATCAAATAACTTAATCCTTTACTAACTCATGAAAGTGATGCATTACAAAGCGAAGAACTAAATGAACTACGCAATTAGTATGGCAAAGAGGATATAAAAGAAGTAAATAAACTACACAATTATTATTGCAAAGAGGATATAAAAGAAGTAAATGAACCATACAATTAGTATGGCAAAGAGGACATATATAAGATAATACTATTAATGGAAATATAGAACACTAGCAGTCATGTAACAGTTTATAAAGACGTACCAAAGAACAGAGGCAATTATCTCAAGGGAATAAATGAATGGTTAAATATATAATAATCTTGTTGATATTTTTAAAGTGATAAAATTTAATTATACTGTAAAAGGAAGCAGCTCTTCTATTATTTCACAATTGAAAACATATATTACATATTATATACACTCCCATCTCTACAGATTATAAATATCTTTAATATTAAAAAGATCCTATAATTAGATCTCTTCTAATTAGATTAACCAATATCAAGCTTCCTAATACATAAGTTTTAGATTTATTACTTTTCATAACACCCCCCCCCCTCTCCTTCAAGTTGGAGCATAAATATTTATTCTGCCTAGTGCCTAGCTTTTTACAAATATAAGTGACCCTACCTCCATTAAGGGTCTTTGTGAAAACGTCCCTTAGTTGTTCTCAATCTTTACATGAGCTGCAGAATTTAAATTTTGTCGAATCTTTTCATGAATAAAATGACAATCTATCTCAACGTGCTTAGTTCGTTCATGGAAGAAGGGATTTAAGGATAATGAATTGCTCACATCACAGCTTTGCTGGAACTGTCATTTTAAAACTCATTTCAATCAGAATTGGGAGATCCACATTAATTCACTCAAAGCGTGTGTCATTTCTCGATACTTAGATTTTGCACTAGGTAGTAACACTACATTATACTTCTCACTCTTCCATGAGATCAAATTGCAACAAAAAAAAAACACTATCAAGTAATGGATCTTCCATTAATCTTGGAACTCACCCAATTTATATCAGAGATACATCAATATTTATATGCCCATGGCTCTGATATGGAATGCCTTATCCAAGAGCTCCTTTGAGGTAACATAGTATTTATTCCAAAACCGGCCAATGATCGATTGTGAAGGAAGACATGAATTGACTTATAGTGCTAACAACATAAGAGAGTCGTTGTGGGGTAGTTTAATTTTTTCGCTAACTTCCAATATCATTTAGGATCATGAAAAGGTTTTCCATCCTTGGTATGTTGTTGATTAGGAATTGTTGGAGTACTGCATAGTTTGACTCCTAATTTCTCAGTTTCTTCTAACAAATCCATAACATACTTCTGTTGAGATGGAAAAATACCCTTATTGCTCCATAATACCTTAATCTCTAAGGAGTATTTCAAGAAGCCTAGATCTTTAATGTTGAATTGATTTTGGATAAATGATTTCATTGATAAAAGTTTATGCATATCATGTCCAATAATAATAATAAACCACTAATAGAATGATCACTGAAACATATTACTTATAGAATACGGTGTGATCAATTTCATTTTTCAGAAACCTAATGATACCGGAACTACTTACAAAATCAGCGGAAACAAAAGCGACTTTTATTAATATTGAGATAGAGTTACAACATGACACAAACAGAAAGGGAAATACAATAATATGTCAATCTCTAACTTGGACCAAAAGAGAAGATCTGTGACAGTGGTAGTCTCGGCGAATTGCTAAGGGAAACAATCAAGAACTGAGGTTGTGAAGGGGGGGTCAAAGGGGTGATTTGAGAGGCCAATAGGTGGATTGCAGCGAACGTGGAGTGGTTGGACAACAGGATTTGCTACAGCGAAAGTGGCAGTTGGCACGGGGATGAAGTTTGGGACACTGGACAACAAGGTTATGTTGTTGGGGGAGGGCGGCTGGGTGTTGGATGAAGGATGGGGAGTTGGACAGCGGGTTATGTGTGGGGAAGGGCGGCTAAGTGCTGGGAGGAAGTCTGGGAAGCTGGATAGCAAGGTTATGTTGTTGAGGAAGGGTGCTGGGAGAAAGTCTGGGAAGCTGAACAACAAGGTTATGCTGTTGGGGAAGGGCAACTAGGTGCCGGGATGAAGTGAGGGGAGGTCGACGGCGGAGGAGAGGGAGAGGAGAAGGGTTAGGTAAGTGTAAAAAGGAATATAAAACATCAACTTGGAGTAGGATACAACTGCAGTACCACCATCTCCTTGCATACAACATTCCAAAAGGGAAAATGATTCCACATAAGAAATTTGAAAGCAAAAACAGCAAAAACTAAAAAGATTCTAAGCATAACACCCCCTATTTATAATGAGGACTAAGAATTATCTTATACAATGTTAAAAATAAGAAAGAAGAACAAAAATAATAAAAATTCAGATAAGGCAATAACGAATAAACTAATAGAATTTCAGATTAAGGCAAGGATGAGTAAAATATATCAGAAATTAGAATTGGTAAGGACTTATAATAAGAAAATACTAGGAAGGAAGGAGTGGGGAGAGAAATGTAGCCCCTCCACTTGAGACCGGTCCTCCATAACACCCCGCCTCAGTCTCCCGCGGTTGGAGGAGCTTCGACCTCATTGGTCGAAGCTTCCAGTTCTTCGTCTGTAATCTGAGTAGCACCGGAACCCACTGGTGACTGCATCACCCTCCAAAGCACCAAGGGTCTTCTCTAACTTGTGAGAAAATGTTCATATCAAACTGTCCTCCTGAGGTTGTGAACCAAGCCTATATTGTTGAATCTTCCCAAAGTAACTCACAATTAGTTCAATCGGGTGTGCAAGGAGAGTAATCTGACACTTCCCGCACAGGGGTAGCGCCAATGTTACGTTGTCGATCTGTCATACCTTCGGCCGTATCTGTCATGTATTTGGAGCGGTTGTCTCGATGGTGACATCACTAAAACCGGTCCCACTAGCGCTACTCTGCTGGTAAGGGCTCATGTGATCTCAAGCTCTACTAAGGCAAGTAGGATGATGTGCTTCTCATCCTTGGTGAAAGAATATGTGTTTCTGAATCCTTTGTGTTTCGTCATCCGATCAAACTGCCACAGTCTTCCCAATAGAATGTGACAGACATCCATAAAAACCACGTCACACCACAATTGGTCCTGCAACTGGCCTCCAATCAAAAACTCTACCAAGCATCTTCGACTGATGCTAAACTGATTCTCCTTCTTCAACCACGTCAGTGAATACGGCTGGGAATATCTCTCGGTCGCAAGTCTCAATTTATCTACCATCTGTGTAGTGTCACGTTCTTGTTGCTCCTGTTGTCGATGATGAGGCTGCATACCTTTCTGTTTACTACGAAGTGGAAGCAGAATATGTTGTGGCAAAGCCACTGCGGATTCCTCGTGTCCTCAGTACGCCTCTCATTCATCTGATTGGACTTGATACACCTCACCCTATTCCTCAGCTTTCTCATCGTCGCTAACCTCTTCCCCAACAACCTGATCTGTGATGGTGACTACTCTGCTTATGGGACAGATGGAGGCTATATGACTGTAGTAGTAGCATATGTAACAATTCCGGGCCGATACAACGTTGGAGAAGCTACCCCTCTCCTGCTTCTTCCCGCTCTAAACCGGAGTGTCGCTCCCTTGCTTGGGCTTGCTTGCATCGCCCGAAGTACATTTGTCAGTCGTTGTAACTGTAGAAGAATACCTGCCTGAGGTTTGTTGTATGAAGAATGACTGTTGTTTGTTTTGCTTCTGCTGCCTCTCCACCTTAAGGGCTAGTGTCTGAACATCTTCGACTGATAAACAAGGATGTTGTACCACATCGCTGATAGCTTGTTTCAAGCCCCCCAAATATCGGGTTATGGTGTTCTCCTCTAGCTCTACTAGATCATACCTCATTTGCAACTGATCAAACTGCTCCCTGAACTCCTCTACTAATATCTCTCGCTCTTGCGGGTAGTGGAGACTCAAAAACATATCCTGAAAGTAATTGAGTGGGAGGCATTTCCTTTGCATCGCCTTTTTCATCTTCTCCCACCTGATAATCTTATCGTTGTTTTCCCTTTTTCTGTCGCTGCAAGTTCTCCCACCACAAAGAGAAAATTTTCTTCAATTTGATAGCAACTAATTTGACATTCTTATCCTCTGGCACATCCTTATATTCGAAGATTTGTTCAACCGATTGTGGCCAATTAATAAAGACTTCGAGATCCATACCTCCCTCAAATTTTGGTAAATCAACTTTGATGTCAACATCTCTGTGCCATCCAAATGATTCCCTAAGGGATTCAAACACCCATCCCTAGGCCTCCTTTAGCACTGGATTTTGAAACGATGTGGTATATCTTCTTCATCGCTTAAATTCTCCCTATGGGATTCAAATCTTCTTCTCTTTCTCCCCTTAGACTCTCTAGATCTTGGTCAAGGGTAACCTCCCCTTGAGGTAACTCATCAATCTCTGCAAGCCTCGATTGAAGGCGACGAAGCTCTCGCCATCTCTCTTCCCGGGTAGGCTCGAGCATATATCTTCTGTATGACATGTCTAGAGATTAAGGAATAGGAAAGAAAAATTTAGGTGGGGTTCGCATTTGGGTTGCGGAAAGGATATTTGGTGGTACAAATTTTTTTTTTTGTTTAAGGAGGATGCTAAGAAACCCTACAAATAGAACTGGGGTTAAGCTAGCTCTGACACCAAAGGATACCAGAACTAGTTAAAAAATTAGCGGAAACAAAAGCAACTTTTATTAATATTGAAATGGGGTTACAACATAGCACAAACAAAAGAGGAAATACAATGAAATAGCAATCTCCGGCTTAAACTAGAAGAGAAGATCAGTGACGATGGTGGTATAGGCGAAGTAGTAAGGGAGCGGGTCAAGCTCGAAGGTTATGAAGGGGGATCAAATGAGGTGATTTAAGAGGCCAGTAGGTGGGTTGGAGCGAACATGGAGTGGTTGGACAGTAAGATTTGCTACAATTAAAGTGACGGTTGACGCGGGGATGAAGTCTGGGACACTAGGCAACAAAATTATGTTGTTGGGGGGAAGGCAGTTGGGTGCTTGGATGAAGTTTGGGGAGTTGGACAGCAGGTTATGCCACAGGAAAGGGTTGGTTGGGTGCTGGGAGAAAGTTTGAAAAACTGGACAATAAGGTTATGTTCTTGGGGAATTGTCGGTTGGGTGCTGGGAGGTAGTCTGGCAAGCTGGACAGCAAGGTTTTGTTGTTGGGGAAGANAGGTCTACCTTTGCCTTTCTTAACACAAGTCGAATCTAAAACATCTACTCTCCTAATCGGATCATCTAATGTTCGACGTTTAATATGACCAAACCATCTAAGACGACTTTCTCTAATTTTGTCTTTCACAGAAGCTACACCAACCCTATCACGAATATATTCATTCCGCATTTTGTCTCTAAGTGTAAAGCCACTCATCCACCTAATCATTCTCATCTCGGCAACACTTAACTTATTATTATGCTTCTCTTTTAAAGGC
>JXCR01106811.1:16099-29378 GCA_002079205.1 Phalaenopsis hybrid cultivar | reverse complement strand
GGGGGGGGTTAGGTAAGGGTAAAAAGCAAGATACAAAACCTCAGAATATGATATAGTCGAAGCATCGCCACATCCTTAGATACAACCCTACATAAGGGAAAAGAACTTCAGACAAGAAATCTGAAAGCAAAAACAACAAAAAAATTTAAAAAAAAAATCTAAACATAACACCCCCTAATTATATTGAGGACTATGACTTATTTTAGGCAAAGTTTAAAATAAGAAAGAATAATAAAAAATAATAAGAATTCAGATTAGGAAGGGACGAATAAACTAATAAAATCTCAAATTAGATAAGAATAAGTAAAATAAATTAGAGTTTCGAATTGGTAAGGACTTATATTACAAAAGTAATAGGAAGGAAAGAGTGAAGGGGAGAGAAAGGAAAGGAAAAGGTGTAGGGTCAGCAGCCCCTCCCCTTGGGAACCGGCTGGTTCAGCAAAGCTTGAACGAACTCTCCAGGCCGGTTCCCCATAGTCCCCGCGTCACCTAAGGACGAGTATCACGAACAAAATCAGTACATCCAAATATATGTGGCTCAACAGGAAAAAAGAGTTGGCTAGAAATAAAATTTGGTAGGAAATATGCTTCAATAAAACAATAGAAGGTATTCAATTGATAAAAAAATATGCAGTAGAAACTCCATCAACCTAAAATTGTTTAGTTCCAAAATAAAACAACTCTAATTGTCTCAAGAAAATGTCTATTTTTTATTTCAGCTATTCAATTTTGGGATGTAGTATTGACACAAGATGGTTGGTGAAGCATTTCATTTTGTGTAATGTGCGTCTGAAAAGGTGCAGAGAAATATTCTTTAACGGTGTCACTTCTCATAATCTTAACAGAAACATTGACTTAAGTTTCAATTTCAGNAAGTTTAAAATAAGAAAGAATAATAAAAAATAATAAGAATTCAGATTAGGAAGGGACGAATAAACTAATAAAGTTTCAAATTAGACAATAATAAGTAAAATAAATTAGAATTTCGAATTGGTAAGGACTTATATTACAAAAGTAATAGGAAGGAAAGAGTGAAGGGGAGAGAAAGGAAAGGGAAAGGTGTAGGGTCAGCAGCCCCTCATCTTGGGAACCGGCTCGTCCAGCAAAGCTTGACCGAACTCTCCAGGCCGGTTCCCCATAGCCCCCGCGTCACCTAAGGACGAGTATCACGAACAAAATCAGTACATCCAAATATATGTGGCTCAACGGGAAAAAGAGTTGGCTAGAAATAAAACTTGGTAGGAAATATGTTTGAATAAAATAGTAGAAGGTATTCAATTAATCAAAAAATATGCAATAGAAACTCCATCAACCTAGAAATGTTTAGGAACATTAGTTCCAAAATAAAACAACTCTAGTTGTCTCAAGAAAATGTCTATTTTTTCTTTCAACTATTCAATTTTGGGATGTAGTATTGACACAAGATGGTTGGTGAAGCATTTCATTTTGTATAATGTGTGTTTAAAAAGGTGCAGAGAAATATTCCTTAACGGTGTCACTTCTCATAATCTTAACAGAAACATTGAATTAAGTTTCAATTTCAGCACGAAAGAATTGAAAATATGATAATAACTCATTACAAAATTTTATAAAGTAAAGCCAAGTTATATGAGCAAAATTATCTGCAAAAGTAACAAAACATCAAAATTCATTAAATAAAATAGGTTAAGATCCTCATGCATCAAAATGAAATTACTCAAAACTGTAACTGGCTCTTTTATTTATTTTGGGAACATAAGACAAATGATGGTGCTTGGCAAATTAACACGGCTGACAATATAAAGATGATAATTACTGAAGCTAAGGGTTTAACTATTTTAGCGTTTAGCCATAATCGACAATGGAACTCAAACAAAGACAAGGTATTGGAACACTCTATGGTTCAAGGCATAAAACCCCACGTATTCTCATTCTTTATCAATAATTTTCTTCGTCATAAGATCCTGAAAAAGACAATGGTCAAGGAAGAATAAGATACAATTAAGAAAATGCATAACTGCTAACAGAAACGAGATTAAAAGAGAGATGAGGTAAACTAAACACAAATGTTGAAGGTAATAAAAGTGTAACATTAATGGTGCCAAAACCAAAAAAATTAGAGGTAAATCCATTTACTAAGCTGACGGAAGAAATATATTTATGAAAGGTGGAAAAAAATTTTGGATTACGTCACGTGAAATGTTGCACCATAATCAATGACCCATAGAGTGGAAGAGGAAATAAAACAAGTATTATTGTTATCTGACTCAACAAGGGCAGTGACAGAACGACATTCTTGGATGCTTCCTAAAATTGGACGAATTTAGCATATTCGTATGCAAAAAAAAATGATTTTGGCTCTAAGAAGCCTCATTACTATTGACCATGTGAGTTGATTGTGATCAGGAACCCTTCTGATTTTTTTTTAGCAACTTCTGACATATTTCTTCATATGAACAATTTCATGGCAGTAAAAGCAAGCTACCTCGAGCCTTGGTTTCCATTATTCTAAGTTACAGTTCCATAATTGCCCAGAGACTAAGATTTACTAATGTGTGTACTTTTCTAAGTAGCAAAAGTACTAGGTTGTTCTATGGATGAAGCCTAAGAACTCAAAAAATGACGCAAAACTCTAATATAGGCCTCTCTAAAAATAGTAACTCCAAGGTCGGATAGAATATGTGAGTTGACACTTTCATACTGAGATTTGAAGCCAGCTATAAAACTTATAATAGTCATTTGTTTTATATGAGTCTATTGACTCAGGACATTAGTAGTGCACGTGATACGTGTTAAGTGGTTGATCATATTATTCAGTTCATTAGAACTGCTTGCATAAATAAAAATTTTAAGAAATATTCTCTCCCATGAAATAGAAAAGTCAATTCCTTCACTGCATCTTTAAGTCAGTCGTAATGAATAATATAACCAGATTGATCAGGTTCTATAGAGTTCCATATATGTATAAAAAAGTTGGGCATCCACTCTCATCAACTCAGAATAATTTGAATCAATCTCACCTGGGGGATTATCAATGAGCTAACAAGTATGGAAAAAGAGGTCAACAAACTGAAAGGTAAACTTTTATTTTGTTAATTAAAATGCTTTCTTTAGTGTCTCTTTCAATTAATATTTGGATATTAAATTGTTATTGATAGAAATTGAATTATAGAAAGCTTAATTTTACTATCCAATCATTTTTTTTCTAGCATTAGTTAATTCTAAGACTCGGACAAGATCATGACATTCTCATCTCCCAATTTCTAATTGAGATCATTTGGAGTGTCTGCAAGATTATAACCACCCATCCTTGTTTCCTTTAGATGATCAAAAACATATTTCAATTGGGAAACAACAATCCATTTCTTCAATCTAGCAACCTCCATGTAAAGAAAATATTTTAAAGGTACTAAGTCCTTGGTCTCAAAAACTGATGAGAGGCAAGTTTTCAACCAAATCATTTCATGAGTCATTTACGGTGAGAATTATATCGCCCACATGCATAATCAGTATGACTATCTTTCCATCTTTTAATGTTTGAAGAGCATTAAATTATTTCCTAGCCCTTGAGTATACCCCCGTCCTTTAACAAACAGTGTAAATTTCTCAAAAATGCTCAAGGTGACTGCTTCAACCCGTATAAAGACGTTTTTACTTTACACACTTGTGTCAAAATTCTCACTAAATCCTGGAAGTGCATCCATATACACTTCTTCCTCTAAGCCCCCATTGAAAAATGTATTTTTTATATTCAACTGTTGTAGGGACAAGTCAATAAATGCTGCAAGTGACAGAAGAACTTTTATAGAGTTTAATTTTTTACTGGGATGAATGTCTACAAGTAATTAATGTCATAGGTCTGAGTGAATGTCTTGGCAACCAGTCGAGCCTTGTGTCGTTCCAGAGAGTCATTCTAATTATACTTGGCTTTAAAGATTCATTTACATCCGATAGTTTCTTCCCTCTATGCAGATCAACCGATTCTCAAGTGTTATTTTTAGAGAGCTTTCATCTCCTCGTAGACGGCCTCTTTCCACTTGTGACTTTCATAGCTCATGCATAGTATTAGAAATATCCCACAAGACAAATATATGATAAAAATCGAAATATGAGTGAGAGATTTTCACATAGTATTAGGAATCTCCACATAATAGATGTTGAATGTAAGATGTCTCCACCCTTACAAGTAGCAATGGGATGACAGAAATCATTAGATTTCAAATTAGTGCTACATTCAAGTTCAATACTGAAGACTTAGAACTCGAAGATGAAGTGAATTGTTCACGGGGTAAGGCTCGATGAGAACATTACCTGAAATTTCATGGATTCTATGCAAAGCTAGAATTCGTAAACTCTTTCTTTTCAGTTTTCATTTGTCCCGAGTAGGCAATGTCAAAGGGTACCACTTTTGAAATTTTTTTTTGTTGCTTCCTTTTTGTTAGTTTTTATAAAATTACGAGCATCATGAGATGGCATTGTAAAATGCTAAATTATCTTCAATATTTAGAAAACTCGACCCACTTTCTCTTGATATAATATAGCTTGGATTTTCACATGGAACAATCAAGGTTAAGAAGACATTATTTTGTAAGTCTTTGATTTGAAGAAAGTCTTGAAAACCAGCAATCAAATTTATCTTTTGTCCCTCCCCCTTTGAAGATGAGATGACAAAAGGGGTTGTATTTAAAAAAAGGTGACATCTATTGAAACAAAGATTTTTTTTAAAATTAGGATCAAAACATTTATAACCTATTTAGGTGGGAGCATAATCAACAAACATACCTTATATAGCTCAGGGTTCAACTTTACGTTGATTATACCTAAGAATGTTAACAAATACAAAACACCCAAATATCCAAGTAAATCAGAAGAAAGTTTTTCAAAACCTTAAAAGTGTTTCGAAGTTTAAAACTTTCTCTGGTGTTCTATTAATGAGAGATATAGTAGTAAGAATGACATTACCTCAAAGATATTTTGGCATCTAATTTATAAATAGCAATGTCCGAGCAACTTTTAATAAGTTTTTGTTTTTCTTTCTACTACACTATTTTGTTGTGAGATATTGTCACGAGAGCTTTGATGAAATATTCCTTTTTCATAAACAAAAAAATAACCAAAATTTTTTTTGAAACTTTTGGTCATTATCACTCCGTAATATTTGAATAATGTTTTTTAAATTATGTTACCAAGGTGCAACAATTTTTAAAAATTATTTCCACTTCAAAATTTTATTTCATTAAATACACCCAACTTAACCAGCGGTGACCATCAATAAAGGTAATGAATCACTTTTTTTTTGTTTTTTGAGTGTGTTAGATGTTTATAAGGACCTCATTATCCTTACAAATCAGAGTAAACGAAATTATTGGTTTGTATATTTGAGGAGGAAAAAACACAAAAATATTTGACAAAGTGACAGACTTCACATTGAAAAGATGACAAATTTTTACTTTGAAATAAACTGTGAAACAATAATTTTAAATACTGAGGACTAAGATGACCTAACCTCTAATATCATAACATAATATCAATCTTTGAAAACAAAACAAAAATTTAAACAAATACTTTCACATTTTCTATTAACATGAAGTGCATCCTCAAATTAGTAGTCCATTTTTCTTAACACTATCAATAATCCTCCTAGCAGTCAATTCCTGAAACTCACATAAAAAAGAATAGAAATTAACTGACACTAATAATCAAAAGTAATTTTGTTAATAAACAATATATTACAAGAAAAATTAGAAATATGAAGCACATCAACAAGGATTAACAACGATGTGAGTTTGAGAATTTATATATCAAAAATTACAGAGAGGATCATCGACCATTTTGACCCTTTTATTGTTTGTACAAGGTTTATAAGATAAGAATAATTTAGAACAAGTCGTATAACCAGTTGCGCTAGAATCAATTATCCAAGAATGAATAAAATTATGGCTAACACCTAACAATGCAGTGGCTAGAAATTTACACTTTTGTGTTGATGCACAAAAAAGAGTCAATGACAATTTTGTAGAGTGAAACAATTTGTGCATATACTCTAATTGCTCCTTGCAAAAATGTATTGTATCTGAGTTGGTAAAAGTCTCTAAAATTTCATTAACAGTGGCTTGATAGACTCGACCCACATGTTTAGATTTTTGCTTCTAATTTATGGGTTTATAATAGCTTCCAGCATGTTTCTTTCATATGCCATAATTTTACCATGCTCGTATCATCATGGGTAGAGCGAACTAGTTTTGTAATTTGATGAAACTAGCAGAAACTACAGAATCTTTTTGGGCACCGATCATCGCTTACTTGTGAGACATCATCAAAGGAGAGAAGAGGACGAGTTCAAAAATCGGAGTCAATTTTGGTTGCGTGTTAGTTTGGCACTTAAAGCTGAGTAGAGGAGAAGTTGATACGAAGGTTAAACCAGATGGAGTATTTGATGGTCCTGCTTCCAATTCAGTTTGATTCTACGGTTCATGACACTCGCAAACGGAAGCCTTCTCTATGAAAACTAGAGGAGGAATGAAAAGAAGTTCTTTTTCCTGCAAAATACAAATTTCAATGGCACTGAAGACCGAGAAGAAATCAACAGAGAAGAAAACTGCGTAGAGAAGCCCTTCGTCGAAAAACTTGAGGAAGAGAGGGAAGAAATCAGAGGTGGCAAAGAAATTTCATGCGGGAAAGAAGCCTCGGCATTGAGAAGTGGCTTTCGACGTCAAAGAAGGGCAACAAAGAGGAGCTAAAATCCTTTATGTCGTGGTAGATCTTGAACCCTCAACCCATGCACTGTTATGTTATCATAAACACTTAGTTTCTAAGCCCATTTTCTAGATCAAATTAGTTTTCAGAGCTTCTGTTATGTTTGAACACTTATTTTCATTATTTATTTTTATTTTTTGTTGTTTGGGCGGTTGTGGTTCTGAATTATGATTATAGCTTTTCAAGCATATATATATCCATATAAGAACAATTTTCTTTTGAAAAAACTACTTTATTTAACCTTAGCTCATAAGGTTTATCTCAAGAGTTGATATTAAATTTATTCATCATGTCCCATACTAAACCAAGAATGTGATACCCAGTTAGGCAAAGTCTTAAATCTTATATTGAGAAGGCAATAAATTAAATATTCAAGATACATAATAAAAGAGGCAGATATTGTAGAATTATTTCACTTACATGACACTCTTTATGCAAAAAATAAATGTCACTCAAATTGCCCACAGACAATAAGACGAAATCTGGTACAAGCTAAACTAACAAGAAGAAAATCAAATCAATGTTATTTTGTACATATTAGAGGAATGCCAAAGAGCATATGAATAAGTATAAGTAATTAAATGCATCACTTTGAATAGCTAGTGCATGATTAAGGCAATAGGATACAAAATTTCTCTCATGGAAATTACTTAAATTACTTCAATGCTGGAAAAAAAATGTCAATATGGTATAAGTTGAAAGATTTTAAGTGAATCAAGATACATATTACTATTAATTAACATCAATCAGTAATGGCTCAAACAGTTCCAAGCCACTCAAATAATGATACAATAAATAAATAATCAAACATAAATGCAATAGAGGAAAAATAGAAAAGCATGTTTCGAGAAAAGTAGAAAAAAAAAACAACATTATGCCTTCCTCCTATAAGAACTTTTAAAAGCAAGCTTGCTAGTTGTGCCATATAAAAAGATGAGCAATGTCTAACCATGCTTAGGATCATGGTTGTGATGATGATGATGCTCATCCTTGTGATCATGATCATGATGTTCATGTTCATGGTCATGTTCTTTGTGATCTTCAATTGAACCTTCAGAACGAACAATGCTCTCTATCCTGTGACAGAACAAAAAAAAAAGAAAGAAATGAAGCATGTAACCCTCAAAAATACCAAAGAAAATAATCAAGAAGACTCTTGCCTATTAAATTTTTATAATTAATTTATGTACAACTTCAAAGTAAACAAAATAACGGACAAATAAACATTCCAAACAATGAACCTAGAGTGATTCATATGAAGCATTGTAATATTTACAAATCTAATTTCCACAAATATAATTCAAGTCATTAATAACATAACAGAAGCTCTGAAAACTAATTTGATCTAGCCTCTTCTGTTAAAAAAAATGCCCGCAGAAAGTCAAACCACCAGTAAAGCATCAGCAACTAGTTTTTGCAATTGTGTGATCAAGCACGACAGATCCATAAATACAAACATACATACAAGAGGTCCAACTCCTGCTTCCATACTTCAACATCCCCCTCAAATCAATCTATAAAGATTAATTATTCTCAGTTTCGCCCAGACTATTTTTGAATGGAGCATTGCAACTCTTATATGAAACCTATTGGAACAAAATAATAAATCAATGCATTTACCAAGTTTTCTTTATTAAGTGTCTAACGACCACCATATGCTCAGTCCATTCTTTTTGTATTGGATTCTAAACAAATTTAATGAAAAACTTGTCATCAATAACATCGAAAATCCTTCCCCCTTAATTTATGATCAACAATTACAATTTTTAACCACAATAGTTTGCAGATTCCTAGTAAATTACTCTAATCTCAAAATTGCACATGATCTTGAGACTATTGGATGTTTCTTACTTCTCCAGGTTACAAGATTTCTTAAATGAAGTGCAATATGCTGCAAATGATCTTTTATTAACCAGTTATCCCGCATACTCAACATTTATATGACATTAAAATAGAGTTTTATATTTTTTATAGAGAATCCCTCACCCAAAAGTGATTTTTAAATACCTGAGAACACCAAGTAGCATGAAGATCAAACTCCTTTGTCTTGTGTGTAAATTAACTTGTAAGATTTACAACAAATGTAATATAAAGATGATATGGGATGGGTAGATTGGTTTTTCAACTAACCTTTGATGATGTCCTTTATCAGCTTATGTTTTCATTAATTAGTTCCCAAATTCTAGCTTAATTATATTAATGTTTTATATGGCTCATAACCTCTCATATTTATTTCTCTTAATAAATTCTTGTGATATTAATATTATAAAATAAATATATTTTTTTTCAGATTGAGCTATTTCTATATCAAATAAAAATTTAAGCTTGTTGAGTTCCTTCATATCAAATTATGCAATGAGCTTTCTCTTAGCATTTCTTTTTCTTCAATTATCATCACTTCTGTCATCACTACACACAAAAAGAATTATTATTCTCCCTAAAATAGGGTAGTTTATAGAGAGTGTATGACTTCCTTAACTTTGTCTATATCTCATCACACACATAGCTTTGAAAATTTTTAAGACAATGCCCTTAAAAACTGTTTCAACCTATATATTGCCTTTCTTTTAATTTGCATATCTAGTTTTTCGAAAAGGAGGATCCTGGTGGAAAATCCATAAAAATTTCTTTAACATCACCATCCAAAAGGCATTATTTCAATCATATTGTTGGATGGACCATCTAAGGTTAACCGTTAAGGACACCAGTATATGAATTCTATTTAATTTTGCAACTAGAGTAAATAGTTCCTTGTAGTCAACACCATAGGATTGGGAATGCCTTGTCGCCACTAACCTGCCGTTACACTACTTCAAAGAAAGAACTCGCTTGCAACCTACAATCCTCTTTCCTTTGGGCAAATCAACTATCTCCCAAGTGGATATTTTTTTTAGGGCCTTAAGTTCGGAATTTAAATTTACAAGAGAGTTTGGATGCGGTTTGTTCCTCTTATATGGATTAAGAGTAGTTTAATAACCGGTAGTTAATTGGTGGGATCAGGCTATTGCCATTCTAATATATTTGTAGTCAAACAATCAAGATAGAACATATTAAGTTCGTTAGACTTATCTCCATGTGATTCTTCTCCCTAGAAGATAAATCTAATTAACAATGATTGTTTTTTATGAAATGTGGCATATTTTTTATATAAAGAATTTTTTATGATTACACAAAATCCTTTATACCCATTTGAGTGTTTAAATGTCCAGAGAAGGGGAAAATTTTCTGTCCGTACTTCGGACGTAGATCAATGTTCGAAGTCCAATAAGACATTGCCACCTATATGTGCGGGTCCCACGCAAGAAAACTGCAAAAAAATTAAAAAAAAATTGTAATGCATGGGCTTTGACCCAACCCGACACTTCGACTATCCTGCCTTTTCGACTATACCGCTTTTAAGAAAACATTTAAGGCTTCCTCGAGTCCGATGTCAGAAGCTTTCATCCTCATTCCTTGCTCCCCTAGGGCTTCGTCGTTGCTCTGCTAGGATTCGTTGTTCTTCTACGGAGAGTTTCAAAGGAGTGATAAAATAGAGTTGGATGATCCCCATAATATGCAGTTGCAAGAGCTGAGAAGGCCGGAGTTTGAGGAGGCTGGGAAACAGAGCATGAGCAGCCAAAGAAGAAGTTGAAGAAAGATAGTAAGAAGGAGCCGAAGAGGCTGAATAAGGAGGGCGTTGAAGCGAAAACCTTGTCCTGGTAAATTTTATTATTTTTTTTGCTTATTTTAAGGGATTAAATAGGTTTAGTTATTATGGAGATATTCTTGAGATTTTTTAGGGTTTTATGGGGTCAGTGGGAGTTATTTTCAAGTTAGTAACTAGGGTTATTATTAGGTTATTATTGAGCTATTCTTGGGTTATTTTGGAGTCCATCTCGACTGTGTTTCGGGTTGTTTTTGCGAGTTTATTTGGGTTATTGTGGGGTTATTCTAGTGTTAATCTCGTTTTTTTTCAGATTATTTAGTTATTGGGGGTTATTTTTTGGTTATTCAAGAATTATATAGGAGTTTATGCTTGGGTAATTCTTAGTTTATTCTTGACTTATTCTCGAGTTATTCTTGGGTTGTTCTAAAGTTAGTTTATGGTTCTTCTTAGCAGATATTAGCGGTTCATTGTTGGGCTATTTTTTTGTTATTCCATAGGTATCCAAGAGTTCAGCTCACATTAATTTATGAGGTTATTATTAGGTTATTATTGGGTTATTCTGGCGTTATTTTAGAGTTTATCTCGATTATGTTTCGGGTTGTTTTTGCAAGTTTATTTGGGTTATTGTGAGGTTATTCTAGGGTTATTATTGGGTTATTCTAAAGTTAATCTCCCTTCTATTTTGGATTTTTGATTTATTGGAGGTTATTTTGGGTTTATTTAAGAGTTATATATGAGTTTATGCTTGGGCAATTCTTGGTTTATTATTGATTTATTCTTGAGTTACTCTTTGGTTATTCTGAAGTTAGTTTCAGGTTCTTCTTGGTAGATATTAGTGGTTCATTATTGGATTGTTTTCGGGTTATTTTTTGGTTATTTCCTAGGTATTCAAGAGTTCAACTCACTTTAGTTTCAGGGGTTATTAATAGGTTATTACTAGGCTATTCTGGTGTTAATTTAGAGTTCATCTCGACTGTGTTCCGGTTTGTTTTGCGAGTTTATCTGGGTTATTGTGAGGTTATTATTGGGTTATTCTAGAGTTAATCTCTCTCCTATTTCAAATTTTTGAGTTATTGGGGGTTAGGTTTATTTAAGGGTTATATATGAGTTTATGCTTGGGTAATTCTTGGTTTATTCTTGATTTATTCTCGAGTTATTCTTTGGTTATTCTGAAGTTAGTTTCAGGTTCTTCTTGGCAGATATTAGCGGTTCATTATTGGGTTATTTTCGAGTTATTTTTTGGTTATTTCGTAGGTATTCAAGAGTTCAACTCACTTTAGTTTATGGGATTATTAATAGGTTATTATTGAGTTATTCTGGCGTTATTTTAGAGTTCATCTCGATTGTATTCTGGGTTGTTTTGCGAGTTTATCTGGGTTATTGTGAAGTTATTATTGGGTTATTCTAGAGTTAATCTCTCTTCTGTTTCAGATTTTTGAGCTATTGGGAGGTTATTTTGGGTTTATTTAAGGTTTATATATGAGTTTATGCTTGAGTAAATCTTGGTTTATTCTTGATTTATTTTCGAGTTATTCTTTGGTTATTCTGAAGTTAAGTTCGGGGACAGATATTAGCGGTTCATTGTTGGGTTATTTTTCGATTATTTTTGTGTTATTCCGGAGATATTTAAGTGTTCAGCTCAATTTAGTTTATGGGGTTATTATTAGCTTATTTTTGGGTTATCCAAGGGTTATATTAGAGTTTATGCTTGTGTTATTTTTGATTTATTCTCGAGTTATTCTCGGGCCATTGGCAGGTATTATTCATGGTCTCGGGTCTTCATTGTTGGGTTATTCTTTTGGTATTGTGGTGGTGCTAATAAATTGTTCTTTATTCATGTAGGTTGGTAAACAAGAAGGCCATGAATTGTAGATGTCGCCTATCAACAATTAGAGAAGTCCTGGACAATGTTAGACCAACTGTCTCTGAGGAGACATGGTCAAAAATGAAAGATTTGAATGTTAATCAATTTTTTGAACTCCCTCCATACCCTCAAAATCATATTCTGGCTATACACACAATGAATTGATGGGATATCGATCAGTTGGTATTCAAACTGGGTGGAAAGGAGGTAAGTTTGGATGCATATCAAGTTGTCTTGCTGATTGGAATGCCCAACAGAGGACCAACAACAACTTTAAAAAAACAACCCATTTGTGTTCTGGATGCTAGGCAGAAAAATAACGAACTACTGAAAGTGTCACTCGAAGAATCCTCCACTCTACTCGAAAAACTGTATATTAAGTTTTTGTTGTCAAATTTATTTTTTTCGTCTAATAATTTTAGTGTGCCCCAATGGCTCTATTTGATTGCTGAGAATTTAGATTTATTTTCTTCATTTAATTGGCCTACAACGGTATGTGACTTCCTTATTGAGCAATTCAATGTCTGCGCAATTAAAATAAGGAGGGTGGGTCAGCCATTGGGATACCTGAATGGATTTGTTTTCCTTCTGACGATTAGTGTATTGTCATTATATCTCAAAAATTTTCTGTTATTTGGTTCAGATGAAATATTGATTTGTGATTTGTTTATGCGGCTATAGTTTTATGAGCGCACAACCGTGGTAGTCCCTACTACTCCTGAGGCCCAACCTCGCATACTGAGGTGGCCAATAAATATGAGCTAGAACCCTGCAAAGATTTATCTAGCCTTTCAGAGGCTCACCATTGTACAGGTGAGTAATTTATTTTTTGTTGTAAGCTTAGAGTTATTTTTTGTGTGATTTTTGGATAATTTTTTAGTTAATTGTTTAACTTAATCTTTTTGTAGGTTTTAGATTTTTTTGCCGACTCAAAAGATGATGGGTCAGTTTACTTGCCCCTCAAATTAATTTAGCAAATGATCCCATCAAGACCATCCCATAACCCGAAACTCACTCCCCCCCCCCCCCCCCCC
>JXCR01106811.1:0-16084 GCA_002079205.1 Phalaenopsis hybrid cultivar | reverse complement strand
CCCCCCCCCCCGGGGTATCACCAGATTCCCTCAACCTACACATTCACAAATATTTTCAGACAGTCATATGGGATCAGAGGATATCTTCCAAATTCTGAGGAAGCAACAAAAATTTCTTTATGAATTTAGAGAATCTGTAAATATGTGACTTAATAATATAGATTACACATTGAAAGAACTAAAGACCAAGATCAAAGAAATAAAGAAAAAAAATAAATAAGAGTAAAAAGGAATCAACAAAGGAGAGGAAAATAATTACCCTATTCACTGTAATAGCTTAACTCGAAGGGTGAAGGCTAGAGGCATTAGAACCAAGAGGAAAATAATTACCCTATTCACTGTAATAGGGGGCGAGAAAGAAGGATTAATAAAGAAGTTGAGGAGCTTCTCAAGAAAAAAATAGATTATTTAGTAGAAAAAATACACGATTCTTTAAAGGCTAGTGTCGAGCCAATAAAGCCTCATTTGGAAGTAGAACAACCAAAAATAACAGAAGTAGTGGATACTCCTGAAATTCTTACGACCCAAGAACCTATTCATATTGAGGAGTTTGAGATCAAGGTGCAGAACTCACAACAATGTAAGTTGCTAAAGATGGTCCTGAGAAGAACGACCGGCAAAAATCAATAACTACAGTTGAAGATGACATCCCTGATAAGGAAGCTACAACACCTTCAGTTGTAGAGTATCCAAACGTAGGGTTTCCCAGCCGAGACCTCGTACCAACACACATGCAACAAGTGATAGATGCATGCTTCAACAGATACAAGGCCAGGTACATTGATATACTCATGTTGTTTTTGTTTTATGTCATATTCCTGCATTGAACTCTAACATAACGTATTTCTCTCAAATGCAATGGTGATATGTTAATCTGGAAGGGTCATATTCATATAAGTCGAAAGTGCATTGAAGCAGCTTGGGATAATGATTATTTAGGTACTGAAAATGTAGATATGTTTGCAATTGGAATGGAGAAAAAAAGGAGTCAATCACTCAATTTATATAGACCCTATCTTTACGTGTCTCCAGTACATTGGGTAAACATCCAATTTCCCAACATTTGATATACATCATTCTAAAACTGATCAAATTACATTACTTGTTTATGCAGATATACAGACACCATAAAATGAGGGGGGTTGATCATATTACAATGGATACAGTAAGTGACTCAGAATTAATTTTGATTCTAATAGTAAATAATGAACATCAGACTCTACTTGTCGGGTATTCGAAGACCTGCAAATGGAGATTTTATGATTCCTTATCCAATAAAATGCATTTGGCTATCACACGCGACGTTGTGAGCAAACGGAGACTCGATTCATTTAAGCTTTAAGAAAAATTTTATATTGTCTGCACTTTCATTGATTTAATTTAAGATCTTCATTTACAGATTAAACATCTTGTAAATGACGTCGAGGCAGCTTTTTTGTCTGACCCAAAAAAATGGCATGTTTCAACATTCAGAGACGTTCCTACACAAAGTAATAGCGTCGATTGTGATGTTTTTGTTATAAATATATGGAGACAATTGTACAGACAGAGAGAGTCAATTGAAAGGATATATTAGATTGACAGGCTGAGATGCCTTGATTTAGGGCAGAGCTTGCATATGAGATTTGTAGATTTGTGTTTTTTGGCTAATTAAATTATGTATATGACTATATATTTGTGTAAATTTGATTGAATTTGTGATGTTTGACTGTATATGTATATCCGGACACAATTTTGTTAATCTGATTGAAATAGATAGGGTTTTGGCTACCATTCTGTCAACTTTCTCTTTAATTTTAGAGGTATATCTGGATATCGATTCCAGCTCATTTGTTTAACATGGATATGGTAATAAATTTCTTTCCATACTCCAAGTTCAATTTAATTCAAGTCGTTGCACTCTCTAGTGCTTACTGTATAAGTCAGAATTGTTTGGCTAAACAGCTGGGTTGAATGTGGAAATAACCTAGAGATGACCTCACAATAACTAACAAATAGCTCGCACGTGTTTCCGCTGAAGAACTTGCCCAGACCCATGAAAATACCCTAAGGATAACCCAGAAATAACCTAGGAATAACCCACGTTCGGTTCACTGAATAACCTGCGCAGAACGTTCAAATAACATAAATATAACCCGGAGATAACTCACAAATAACTCATGTGTGGAACATAGATATAATCAAGAAATAACTCACGCGCAGAACGTTCAAATAACATAGATATAACCAAGAGATAACTTACAAATAACTCGCGCGGTATATAGATATAATCCAGAAATAACTCACACGCAGAAAGTTCAAATAACATAGATATAAAAAAAGGGGGGATAGTCAAAGCGTCGGGTTGGCCTTCACCCGAGAGTTTGAAGGAGTTGAAAAGGTTTCTAGGTCTCATCGGATAATACCAAAATTTTGTGAGAGGGTATGGCACGATAACATGGTCACTGACGGAGCAACTAAAAAAAGATAATTTCAAGTAAGGGAAAGCAACGAAACAAGTCTTCAAACATCTGAAAAGAATCATGATCAGCATTCCGATATTAGCACTTCCAAACTTTGGTAGACAAATTGTCGTAGAAATGGATGCACCATGGTACGGATTAGGAGCAATACTCATACAGAACCAATGGTTCATTGACTACATCAGTTAGGTGCTCACCGCTAGAGCAAGGCCCAAGTCCTATGCAAGTGGAAGTTGATGGCTATTATCTTGGACATTCAGAAGTGGCGGTCGTAAATGTTGGGGCGACACTTTATAGTCGGGATAGATCAGAGGAGCTTAAAATATCTTTCAAAGCTGAGCATGGTGACATGGGAGCATTAGAGGTGGCTAGCAAGTTATTGGAATATGATTTTGAGATTCAGTATCGGCTAGAATTGGAAAATAAAGCTACAGATGCACTATCCAGAAAGGTGGAGAACCACAGCTGATAGCATTATCGGTACCTTCGGTCTAAATGGGAAGCCCTGAGATGGGAGAGTGAGAAGGGCGAAGGACTGAGGAAAATACAGGCATGGTTTCTACAGAAATAGAAGTCATCCAGGATATGTATTGAGAGGGCAATAGCTAATCTACTAAGGGTGGTTCGAGTTCCTAAGCGCATCTGAATATATCCCCAAATTATTGCAGGAGTTTCACGACAGTGCAATTAGGAAAACTCGAGTGTATATAAAACATATAATTGTCTCTCGACGGAGTTTTATTGGGTGGGATGCGCAAAGTACATGGTGGCAAGATGCAATGAGTGCCAAGGGCACCTGTACTTGACCATGGCGCCAGGAAGGGTACTATAGCTTTATAGATGGGTTGCCATGATCAGAAGGATTTACGGTGATCTTGGCGTTAGTGGATCGCCTGACAAATATGCACATTTCATTCCATTACAACACCTCTATAATGTGGCCTCAGTCGTGAAGGAATTCATAAGGAAAGTGGTCCATATGCACGGAGTACCATAATCCATGGTATCAGACAGGGTGAATGTGTTCCTCAGCCAATTTTGGAAGAAGCTATTCAGGTTACAAGGAATAGTCCTTAAGAAAAGCACAACATATCCCCAAACAGATAGTCAGAAAGAGGTGGTCAATAAACGTGTGGAGAATTGGGTCTGTTTGGCGCAGCTGCAGCTTCTCAGCTTTTCAGCTGCAGTTGCGCTGCCCCAGGAAGCAGATGTGGTGAAGCAGCTGCGGGGAAGCTGGTTGTATGTTTGGTGCAGCTGCGTGAAAAATGTTGTGAGTCAGCTGTTTCATGTTAAAATGACCAAACCGTCCCTGTTTGTTAAAACTGTTTTTAATTTTTGATTTATTAGTATAAATATGAGTGTAATATACATAAAAATTATAAAAATATTATTTCTTAATTAGTTAAATGAAATAAATTGTTTTTAATATTCATTTGCAGAGATAATTTCTAAAAAATATTTTGTAATTTTGAAAACATATTGGTTTAAAATTTATCTCTATCATATATCAATGTATACAAATATTAATTCAACTATACATATTAAAATTTACAAATATATATTTTAGAAACATAAAATGTAAATTATATAAAAACACCTCAGGTAATATGAAGTCGTGTTTTCATACATAAAGACGTATGAGCTTATACAGTTTCGTACATCCAAAATAGCCCAGAGTATATAAATACAACTCAACCACTAGCTAGGAGAAGCAGAATGAAAAAAAAATTGTAAAACTATGACCACGACGAGTAGCATAATTGTAATGTTATTTCTAACAATGACACGCTGTAGCTCCCGTGTCTGCCCTTCGTCATCTGAAACTCGCAAATCGCTACCAACATCATCCTCAGCATCAAAGAAATTGTCCGCCCATCAGAAAAATCTGCATTGATCGGCTATGTTTCGGGGGCATGTATAAAACTTCCTACCATAGCTATGTGTCTGTCGTGAGGTCAAAAGTGGGGTTTGCAGGCCACAATGACAAACCACTCGTCGGGAGGTAGCGGACATCCTATAACTCATATTATCCTGAAAAGCAATACAACATAAAAAATAATTACTAATATATTAGGTAATGAAAAAAGAACTCATTAAAATTGAAATATTTGTTTGAAAACAAACACAGACCCTAAATCATATTGTGTTTACAGCAGATATGAATCCAAATAATCTCTCCAACTAATGAGGTAGTGATCTCCTCACGAAAGACTATCATTTCATTCGCACCATCCCCATCTTTCGTGCAAATTGAGGTATTGTCGTTCTCCTCGGTTGATAGAGATTGGCCAATGCGGTATTCAAAAGCTTCGATTAGCACTTCCTCGTCATTGACCTCGACACGCTCGAAATGAACATCAGCTCGAGTTGGATGCCGCTTAATATAGTTATTAAGGGTCATAGTGGCTAACACTACATGCACCTATTTCGGAAACGGATAAGGTGGCATATCTCGAAGTATGACCCATTTTTTCTTCCAAACTCTAAAAATCCTCTGAATTACGCCTCGCAAGGATGAATGTCTTTTATTAAAGACATCTTTTCTATTTCTTGTACGATTGCTAGCTCTCTGAAAATCTGAAATATGATACATTGTGTCAGGATAGGGTTTAAAGTACCCTCTCTGCATTGGGTAGCTAGCATCCACCAAATAATACTTCCCTAAAAACTTATAAACTTTAGGTGAGCATACAAAACAAAAATATACTTGTATCAGTAAGGAACTAACCATGCAGTGGGTGAGGAAAATTGTACTCCGAATTTCTCATTGCAATTTTAAAAATTCTACTATCATGTGCGCTGTCCTCTCATCCAGTCAATGCAAATGTAAAACACATGTTGAAATCACAACTGCCATGATATTTTGAGTTGTGGTTCCGGAACGGCCGATAAATGCAACTTTCTCGTTATCTGGCACCCTAGCATGAACGTGCGTTCCATCGATTGCGCCGATGCAAACCTTTACGAATAAGTGAAATCATTTCAATATACAATCCAGTAATATTTATTTGAAGTATGAATGTCTACCTTGAAATATGACATGTATCGGGCATCATTGCGAATCTCTACTGGCGTTCTTGCAAACGTTGAATCTGTGGGTTTTATTATAGCTTGTGCTAGACTGACAAGAGAACTCAAACCAACTGAGAAATATCTGCTTATTGTTTCAGATGAGTGTTGGAAGCGTTTCATGGCTCCCCGCATTGACTCATTCTGTGATAAATATAAAGTGTTATGCTCAATACTTCACGGTCTGTTGTCCTAGAAGATCCGTGAAGTCCATGAGATGTTCTCAGATCTAATAATAGATCACTGAAAACACGCTGGGACATGCGGAAGATGTTTTGAAATCTCGTTGGGTGTCCTGAAATCATTTCTCTCATCCATTTGTCTCCAATCTGAGATGATGTGTAACACGGCTCACAGTCAACATACGTATTATAGTAATGCACTAGTATATTTATGGCTGCATTTCGACGTCGGCGTCGGACTTCCTCTGGGTTCATGATGATATGAACTATACATTATACTTTGAAATACAGTTAAGCTCATAGATGGAATAAAACCACACATATGAACTATAATTGGAAAACAAATAACTAAAACATCCTTTGAAATGAAGTAAATCAGTTTCATAAAAAAGACGAACAACCACAAATGAAAAAGTCTACTATCAGGAATAATCATAGATGGAATGAAGTGCATAAGTCTAGTATCAAATCATAAACAACCACAATGTCAACTAATGAGGAGCTAAACTTCACAAGTCACGACGGTTATAATAATAGCGTATGTATTCTAGTCGTCGCTCTTTGCTAAGTGCTGTGAAGAAGTCTCGGTGGAGGGAATCACGAAAGAGGTCTACAACAAAGTAGAAAAGATCACGATCCCTTGTAAATTCTGGATTTTCTTCAAGAAGTCCAATGACCTCATGAACCAAGGTTTTTTGAACTCTGTGAGGCGCATCATTAGATGAGTCCACTAGGTATGAGAGTTGCTCCCTCATAGATGCAGGTCCACTCTTTCTCTTGCATTCGTTCCGGGGGCGCTTCGCACGATTGGTGGATTGAATTTCAAGTGGCTCAACACTGCGGAATTCTGCAAAATCATTTGATAATTCCACGACCACATTCTCGGGGGTTGTTTCAAAAACTGTTTGGCTAGGGGCAACTGAATATTTCTCTGTAGCTACCACCCCACCAAATATCATTTGTAACTTGCCCTCCAATTCTGGTTCAATCCCAGCCAATCTCTTCTTTGTCGCAGGAACAATCTGTAAAAGAGAATGAAAGGTTATTAGAAATAAAAAATAGAACTTATTAAAATTAAAAAAAATGATCAATAATATCTTACCGCAAGCCTTTCTTGCCACCACTCCTCTGACGCCTCAATTGTTCTATTCACCGGATCCCATCCTAATTCACTGGAGTCACGCTTCAAATCATTCCACAGTTTCCAATCTTTCTTAAGCTGGTCTCATTTATTCTTCAATTGGAGTCTATCATATTCCCTACTTGTCATCTCCTTGAATTTGCTAACGATGTTATCCCAATTTTCCTTATTGAAAAATGTCGTTGGCCTATTTCCCTTATCAATTTCACATATGCATAGGTCACAGAATATTAATTTGGTGTCCTTCTCCCAAAGTACAGGAGTGGCAACCTTTTTGTTTTTATTAGTCATGCTAATAATACCACAAAAAATAACATTCAAGATGAATTAATATAACGAATTTAAACATTGCTAAAAATATGAAATAATATATATAAACACGTTGTAAGCAATAAACCAAACAAGAAATTTAAAGATAAGGGAACACGGGAATTTACGTTGTTCGGTCAACCGACCTACGTCCACGGAAAACGAATGCAACTTTTATTGAAATACTAGCTAAAATTTTGAAACATATCAACAAGGACTCCTTTGTTGTACACATAAGCACAACTTACATCATATATACAATATATAAAAGGTCACCTCTCATTAGCATACTTCCTTAAATTGGCCTGAAAGCTATTATTCCTACCTTATTGCTAGGCTGATGGCCGGCTATTCTAATCCTCCTGGATCAGTGGTCGGCTATTCCAGAACTTGCACGACACTCGTAGAATATCCAACCAGAATGGTAACACTTTCTTAAAAAATAGATCATATTACATTCCTTAATACCTAATTTAAAATCAAAAAATCAGTCCCCCAGAATTGAAAAATAAAACATAAGCCCTAAACACTGAAAGCTGGGAGTAAAAATGCCAGAGTAATGTTCTCACCTCCAACTACAGTAACAATCAAAAACCGAAAAAGAATAGAAATCCGGATCATAGGAGTAATTATTGCGGTGGAAGACATGAATTGCAAGCAAGAAATATAAAATTACAGGTAGCAGAATTCTTTCAAGCACTTTGACACGTGTTCAGCAAACAACTAATGGATTCCAACACAGAAGGAATCAGAATCACATGGGGATGCAATAAAAATGGAATACCGGGGGTAAGCCACGGTTCATAATTTTTACTGCAATAACCAATTCTTCTGCCCCAATCAGCATCACTCTTATGTTTCATAGATAAGAAATATACATTCCATTCTTTTAACCAGTAAAAAACGGCCAATGTTTAACTTTGAAACAATTCCTAAAATTTTTCTAAGCCTAGAAAAGATTCGTTTGTTGTTCATGCACTATCCATGTTAACCTGGCACCAATTGCAAACAAATGTGTCTCAGTGCCTTTCATAACTTCCACAAATGTGTCTCAGAGCAAAACATCAGTGATGATCAACCACTAACTAATGTACAGATCCACCGAGAAGGGAAAGAAAAAGCATGAACAACAACCACTACACATCAGTGAATCAACCACTACATCAGTGAATCAACCACTACCTTATTCCATTCTTGAGCCAGCAACCACCAAACAAGAATGGCTCAAACGATAAGGGAAAGCAAAGGCAAAACCCTAGTGAAGCAACCGGTAAAAAACCAAAAAGGTTCCATGCAATAATGTACAAATCCACCGCATCTTTAGAAGGAACAAACAAAAAATCGCAGAAATAGGAAGGAGATGAGAAGAGAAAACATCACATTCGAAAAAACCCATAAGCTCCCTCATATCTACGATTAGAAGAATAAAATTGTTCGTTATACCTCAAATCTGTCGATCGAGGGGCTACGAAGCAAGATGACGAAGGAGAGCCGCGAGGGAAGCAGTTAGGGTAGAAGAGAAATGAAAGGGGTAAGCGGGGAATATCTTCAGGCGAAAGCGGGGCCGCAGGGTTAATATCGCGGCCCACTTTCGCTAAGCGTTGGAAAATTTTGCCGCAAATCTACGAACCAAACGGTCGAACTGCGGGACGAAGTGGATGTCGCACACAGCGCCGCGCCAAAAAAGCCAAACCAAACGGAGCCTTACCTGCGTTGTTTTTTATCGGATATGCTGAAGCTTTGGGCCAAGTGGATTGTGTGGGTCGAATAATGATATGTACCGTAATATAGCAAAGACCGCCCCTTTCAAGATTCTGTATTGGAGGGATCCACCTCACCTGATAGATTATGAGCATAATGAAGCAATAGTATCCAATGTCGACCAATACTTGGAGGGAGGGACAGGATACTGGCATAGCTCAATATGCATCTACTAAAAATTTAACAAATCATAAAGAAGAAAGTGGATGAACATAGAAGAGAGATACAATTCAAACTTGGGGAAATAATTTACTTGAAGCCAAGGCTTTACCAAAAACAGATTTTGGTCAGGCGGGGGAGCGAGAAATTTTCTCTAAACTATTATGGACCCTATGAGGTGGCGATACACATTAGAGCAGTGACGCACAATTTGAAGTTACCTTCTTCATCAGCATTACATCCGATCTTCTATGTTTCGCAGTTAAAGCATGCTATCGGAGGCCATAAACCCTTGTCTTCACTATCACTGATGCTAACAGAGGACATGGAGTTCATTTCGGAACCTTCAGAGGTCGAAGATGTACGTCAAGGAGTGGCGAGAGCAAAGGAAATACTGATTAAGTAGAAAAATCTGTCAGATTCTTATGAAGTTATCCAAAAGCAATTTCCATCATTCAACCTTGAGAACAATGTACGTCTTTAAGAGGGGAGTGTTGATACGCATGTTCCTGCTGTCGAGAGGATCAATAGGAGGACAACTAACCAAAATGAGCCACCGATCCAAGGAGGACCGACCAGACCTGAACTGACCTGATCCAGCCAGACCAACCGACTTGGACAAGCAAGTCGGCCCAACCAAAAGGGGTGGAAACTGTAGGAGGGGTTGATGATGCCTTCAGCACTCGGGTGTGACCCACACAACCGCAAATCACGTACAAGAGGGGGGGAATGAGTAGAAGTTCTGGGGAGAAAGCTTGAATGATTTTTGGAGAGTATTTATGAGGGCTAATTGGCTTGGAATTATTTTATATTTTGATTCGCTACAGTTTTTCTTTGTTCTTGGTATTCCTAATGGCACCTAGGATTTGTGGAGAGGTGATCTACTTCTTGAACAATAAATAAATGTTATATCTTGTTTGTTTTCATTAGTATTAGTAAATTCAGCCCTTGTTTAAGTTCCCCTACAGCTCTATTGCAATTTATCCATTGTTTATTCGTTGTTTTTCATTTCGGGTCGACAGGAGAAAAGAGACAAAGGAGCAGAAGTAGTAATTCTGGCTGCTCATTTCTTTTTATATATTTAATTTTTTTTTCCTGCATCAACCAAAGGCTGTTAAGGGGCTATTTTTCATTCCACTTTTCGCAAAGAGCTCTTCTTGCTTCAGCCAATGCCTTTGTTTCTTGACTTCAGTTATATTCTTTGTAAGATCATTCTTTTTATATTTTTTATTTTTTATTTTTTTTCCTCCATCAGTCAAAGCCTATAAAAAGAGGTTTTCTTTTTTGTTTTTCTCTCAGTTTTTCATGCTTCAGCCAATACTTACATAAAGAGAAGCAGGAGCGAGAGGGGAGAAGCTAATTCAGCTAAACCAACTAATGAAAGGGCTCCTACTCCTTTCTCCAGCCAATGGCCACGTAGCAGTAGCTATATTTCTACTATTGTTTTCTTCTTTCTTCTCTAATTCTGGGAATAACTCTATCATAGGCATAAGCACTGGGGATTAGGTAAAAGTTACAAGTATGAAAGGAGCGTGCTAATAGCGAGAATTAGCTTCTGTTTTTTCTATGTTTTTTGCCACATTTTGTATCTCATTTCCGTTCATTTTTTAGTTGCTGATCAGCTACTNGGAAGTGATTGTATAGGTAATATCCATATGAAAAATGAATTTGACACTTTAGGCATGTGCAATTGAGGTTAGATCATCCATCATTGAGCCTAGTGGATGATATTAAGGTGGGACTAAGATAAAAAGAGCTAAAGTAAAGATAACAGTGATAGAAATTGAACAACAAGATTTTTTGAAGCTAGGGTTGCCAATGAAATGAGCTAAGCCAAGCAGGTGCTTGTTCAATCTCGAGCTCGTTTATTTNGGCTCTTTTGGGAGGTGACAAGTGGTATCAAAGCAGATTACTGCCTGCCAGGTGTGTGGACTCTCCATGGTCAAGTGGGACCCTCGGTGGAACCGATCCGTGACGAGGGCGTCACGTGATTGGGTGGAGGAGAATGTCACGAACAAATAGTCTCACATTGGCTAGGTGTAGAGCCANGTTTATTTAGAGCTTGTTCAAGCTTGATTCAAGTTTTAAGACAATGTTCAAACTTGAGACCGTTTCTAAATAGCTTATTCTTGTTCGACTTGAGCTTGATTTGAACTCTTCTCGAGCTCGATTTATATAAGGTTTATTGAGCTCGTTAACGAGTGGCTTGTTTAACAAAATAAAGTCGTAATTGAGTCTTAATTGAGCTTTAATAAGCTTTACTTGAGCTTTAATTAAGCTTTACTCGAGCTTTAATCAAGCAATTTGTTGAAAAAAGATAAACTAGCCATCTTGAACAATGCTTGTTGAGCCTGAAAAAAAGCATTTAAAGCTAGGTGTCACGGACAAATAGTCTCACATTGGCTAGGTGTAGGGCCGAAAAGCAGTATTTAAGTCTTGGGCTGTCCACCACCCATAAAGGCTCTTTTGGGAGGTGACAAGTGGTATCGGAGCAGATTACTGTCTGCCAGGTGTGTGGACTCTCCATGGTCCAGTGGGACCCTCGGTGGAGCCGATCCGTGACGAAGGCGTCACGTGATTGGGTGGAGGAGAATGTCACGGACAAATAGTCTCACATTGGCTAGGTGTAGGGCCGAAAAGCAGTATTTAAGTCCTGGGCTGTCCACCACCCATAAGGGCTCTTTTGGGAGGTGACATAGGGCTGAAATGAAATGAGTTGAGCTAAGTAGGTCCTTGTTCAAGCTCGAGCTCATTATTAGGAGTTTGTTCAAGTTCGGTTCGAGCCCGATTCAACCTTTTAAGACTATGTTCAAGATCGAGATCTATTTGGAGAAACAACTATGAAAGAATCTCCTTCTAGTTTCAGCGCAAAATAGGATCATAAGATTTGAGAAAATCATAACAGTAAATTTAAGCACAGAAGCAAAATCGAAACAACAAAAAAAGAAACACACGAGAATTTTCATGGAAAGACCCGAGAATGGGATAAAACCACGAAGCCACACCATCACAAATTCACTATGAAAATCAAATAGTTTTACAAAGGACTCACATAAGTTTCTTCTCCACACTCACACGAAGAAACTTACAGAACGCTCCACAATCTTCCTTTTTCGTTCTAACTCAAAAAACACACTCCCAGATCCTAAAAAGCCTCCTCTTTAACTCTTCTCTCTTTCATCTGAAACTTGCTGAAGAACAACAACGGAAGTCACCCAGCCCATCATTACGTTGCTCAAATTGGTTTGAAAACTCCGAAAGTAGAGTAACTGCACAGGCACTTAGACTAAGAGATTTGGTGGCCTAAGCGCCGAGATTTGGCTCCTAAGCGCCAAGCTCTCGGGATCACGCCCAACAAACCAGGCGCTTAGCACCCAAGGTCGGTGCTTAAGCGTCGGGTGCTTAAGTGTCGATTTCTTTGTCTATGCCAAAAATATGGGCCCTTGAGCGCTTAAAGGGGGCCGCAAAGGCTCACTTCTCTCTGCCAAGGCCCAAAAATGGACACTTAGGAGCCTAAACCCGACGTTTTGACGCTGGGATCTTGGGGTGCTTTGGCTCCATATACACAACAAGATCATTTATAAATACCTTGGCTCGAGGTCGGTTTATATAGAGATTATTGAGCAAACGACTCATATTTGAGCCTTAATCAAGTTTTAGTCAAGCCTCACTTAGCTTTATATGAACAATTTGTTGAAAAAAATAAACAAGCCAATACTCATTGAGTTTAAAATAAACATTTAGATAATATTGTTCATGAAAGAGCTGTAATCGAGCTTTATTTGAGCTCGTTCACTAGCTTTGAATGATATTGTTCATGAACAAATGAATTAAATAACAAGCTGTTCTAGCTTGTTCATTTAGTAATCAATTTCTTATGAAAGTAATCAAGTTCATTGATTAATTAATCAAACATTCATGGATGAGCTTCAATCAAATTGAGCCACAAGTAGCTTGTCAAACGCTCGATTCATTTGTAACCTTATTTACAATAGATTTAAGTAATGCTCAATTAGAATTAGGGCTATAAATGTACTAATGCACTAGATGAACAACTCAAACTCAGCTCGATTAAGAGTCGATCGTGTTCGTTCAAATTAGTAAATAAACAAGCTTGAAAAATTTTTAAAAGCTCGGAGCTTAAATGAATTAAACATGAATATAGTGAAAATTTTCATTTATGTTCACGAACAAACTTATTTGTTGTTCAATAACTAACTCATTAATTACTCAATATTAAACTCAATAATATTTCATTTTATTTATGATGTATTGTTTAAATAGAACTTAATTAACTAAAATCTTTTTAATAATAGTTTTAATAGTAATATTTTAATATTATATCAATTATAGTTTTAATATTATATCAATTATATTTTTGATTAATTATTAATTATATATTTATCTTATTAAAGTTTAGGTTTTAGATGTGAAAATATATAAGATTTGTGTGGTATGTATGAAATGCCCTTAAAAATTAACTTTAAAACTCCATAAGCCTCACTTTCCCTCCGGCTTCTCATAGTTTCGTGTCTCTTGGTTTTGCCTGAAATATACGAAACTCTAAATTGTTAACGTGTGCAAGCATCGATGGCAACGACGAGATCGCAGTGTACAAGGATTTTATGAAACTCCAGTCTCTTGTATATCTCTCATTGTCCCTCAGCTCATTAATTCTCCATGATTTCAAAGTGGTGTTGAGAAACTGCAGTGCAATAATTTTTAGTTACATATGATTAAAAATAAGGATGATGCGTCAAATCAATATAAAAGATATCCACATAATTATCCAAAAAAACTAGGAAAATGATTAGAGCATTTAACTATAGTAAAGCCAACACCTACATTTGAATGAAGAGTTGGGCGCAAACTTGCAATTGAGTATGATCATTCTAAAATATGAGAGATTACATCCTGTATAATCATGATTCA
Organism: Phalaenopsis hybrid cultivar; assembly: GCA_002079205.1. Classification (NCBI taxonomy): domain Eukaryota; kingdom Viridiplantae; phylum Streptophyta; class Magnoliopsida; order Asparagales; family Orchidaceae; genus Phalaenopsis; species Phalaenopsis hybrid cultivar. The sequence goes on along the minus strand of JXCR01106811.1, from coordinate 2,069 downwards.
TGAATTACCTTTCATTTTTACAGATTTATTAATCAATAAATTGGTAGGTACGATCAAATTTGTAAAATTATTTATTGCATTTTTTTATATGAAAATCTAGATAATCGTTTGAATTTATATCTCATTTAAATTCTCGTTCACTCGTCATAAACAAATCAAGTACAAATCAACTTCAAACATTGAAAAATTTAAACAAGTTAAGTTTGAACAATATATAAAAGCTCGACACTAGCTCAAGTCGAACGAACAACTTTTTATTATACCTAGCCAAGTTTGAACTATGATATACTTGGCTCGGCTCGATTGCAACCCTAATTAAAATGAATGGAGAATGAGAGTTTATGAAGCTAACCTCTAAATTTTTTGATAAAGTTTAACATTATGATTCTACAAGATAAAAAAATATTGATAAAAATTTTTTCAGCAAATGGGACTATGCAATCTAAATGTTTCGTTAATCTTCACTTGATTAATTACAATAAATATATTTTTTTTCATGCTGACTTAGTTTTTATCATTAATCTTCACTTGATTATTTATGTTGACTTATTTTTTATCATTGTTTTTCATGTTGAATAAAATTATAAAAAAATATTGCAATCTAAATGTTTCATTGATATTCACTTGATTAATTAAAATAAATTATTCAGTAAATAATCAAGATACTTGAAAATGATTTGCTTGGAAAATGGAAGATCAATACAGAACCCCCTTTTGAGTAAGGGAATATCCATGATCTTGCATTCAACAGTTACAACAAATTACATTTTGTTTAGATTGAAGAATTTAATGTTGATTAGATGTCAGGATTCTATAGATATATTTGTTGAATCTTGGTTTGCGTGTTACTCACAGTCAAGGAATGAGGCGTAACGAGAGAGGGAGAAAGATAGAGAGAGGAGTGCACAATAATGAACAGTAATACATCTTACTTATCATGAAATAATTTTCCATTTATAGGGGATAATTATAATATGATGATGTTATATATTTTCCCCAACTTTAATGTGGTCCGCAATAGGGTATTTCTGGTAATTTACATATAAGAGCTTATCGTCTGATCGCTCCCTAGCTCGGTCGACTAAGCTAAATTTGCTTCGAGTCGGCAGGATCAGCTCAGCTGACTAAACTTGATCGACATTGTCGGTCGAACCTGGTCAACAGGATATTCTCTAACGGTTGAGCCCGTTCGGTATGGGTCAATCCTTAATGTCTGGTGAGAGGCCTCCAAACGCTTCTGACATGATTGGAGATACCAAGGAATCAGATCATTTCTCTGATTGATTCTTTTGGATGGTAGGTTGTTGCATCGGATCAGCTTTCTCATATTGCTTAGTTTGGATTTCTCTTTTTCTTCTTTTTGACTGAATGGTTTGAACTCGGATCATTTGGTCGTCTTATGGTCCTCCTTGTGGCTCATTCGACTTTAGCCATTTGGATTTGCCTAGGACAACTTCAATCAATCAGACACGTGGATCTCATCATTTATGTCAGTTAGCCCTCCTTCGTCGCACTCCTTCCTTTTGTACTGCTAGATCTTCTCAAAATTTGTGCTGATACATTTTTTATGTATGTATTTTAATTGTTCGATTCTCTTATTTTTTGAAAGTGTTGTTGTAAAAAGAATAATAGAATTTAATGCAAAAAGTATATCGCATTTATTATTAATGAGTAATTCAATATTTGAACTCCCTTAATTTTCTCGCCTTTGATTCTTATAAATAAAGCATGACAGGACTCCTGTTGAGGGAGACTGACCCTTGAGCGAGGATGATGAGGCTGATCGCCCATATAATCCTGTTGAGGCTCTCGGGGAAGCAATTGATGGGTGCCAGACATCTTCCGAATCGTTGGATTGTCGCCTGAACGAGATCAAAACTCCTTTGCTTTGTCGGCAGGGATCCAACGTGGATACGAGATGCACGAGTTATTGGCTTGTGTGAAGAAAGTGAAGAAGATGGAGGAGGTGGTGGGCATTATTTCAGAAGTTGTCAAATGTCCAATAGAGGTCCTTGATACTTATGCCTCAGGTCAAGACAAACCAAATAAATCAGTTTAGGTCGGGGGGG
>JXCR01106801.1:116002-162001 GCA_002079205.1 Phalaenopsis hybrid cultivar | reverse complement strand
TCTGAACAAACTAATTCATCTAAAATCAATTCCAAACTCGAAAAGGACTCTGTAACCATTCAGAATCTACCAATAGATACCTGCATTAAATTAAATTAACTGAATTGCCCAAATAGTGAAAGCAAGGCGCTTCCATACCCAAAAAATAACGATTTAGCAAACAATCCGTGAGAAAAATCATAATAATGGAAAACAGAAAGAGCAAAGAATTCCCAGAAGCATCACCTCGCTTGCGACACCCTCCGGCAGCATGATTGCTGGAATCGTCCACCATTCCCCATATATATCACTTTCACAAACAATCCCACAAAACCCTAAGCAACGTTTTTCATCCAGAAAGCATGAAAAACGAGAGAAACCAACACCAGAAACTGCCGGACATTTCTGCTTCATTTCTCTGTGCTTACAGCAGCGGAACAGCTTCAGTCCTCCGTGCTTCCACCATCTACCTCTCTCTTTCGTGGAGATTCCCATGGATGCGTCTTTAATTCTGGCTCGTGATTCCTGGAAATGCATTAGGTCAAGTTATGGCTCCTTTATTCAAGAAGTTGCAATGCACTGGAGGAAACCCCCAACATGTTTCCTGCCATTGGCTGCAGAACGGGCATTGGAACAATCTGGCAGACCACCAGCGAAGCAGCTTCGCCCCATCGTCCCTCGCCCCTCGCCCCTCGCCCCTCGCCGTCGCCCTCCGTCCCTCGTCCCTCGTCCCTCGTCCCTCCATCCTGCCATGAAAGGTTAAAAGCTCAGCCCATTGCTGGTACCATATATTTTTGTCGAAAAGAAGCACAACATGAAATGTTTCAGCCAAAGATATTTTATATTTTATTATGTATGTATGTATGTATGCATGCATGCATGCATGCATGTATGTATGTTTCATATGTTAAGAATATCATTTTATTTTTTATTTTATTGAATATTAAGTATTAAAATATATTTTTCTAGGTGATGGTGAGTTATTTTTAGAAATAATAGAAATATCTAAGAATTAAGATCAATAGTTTTAAAAATAAATTAATTTATTTTAAAATTATAAAAATATTTTCTTAAAATACACAAAAAAAATATTTAAAAAATAAAAGTGATCCTAAACATGCCCTAATTTAGTGATTAAAAACTAAATATAAATATTTTAACATAATTTAACCCATAAATGACCAATAAGAATGTCAAAGTACTCCATCAATTCAAGATTTCCACTACTTTTGCCACCAACTTTTTGCTCCTTGAGAAGATTGGGAAACTTCACATCACCTTTATTAAAGGGAAAGAATGCCTCTACTTGAGTTGGCAAGCATAAATTAGTTTTCCAAAACTACAATAAATTTTTAATTAAAGTTATTTTAAAGGTTAGATTTAGCATAATGGCTATGGCAAAATAAATAAAAAGAAAAATCATAAATTGATATTCTAAATTGGTCAATTGGTTTCTTAAAATATGAATTGACCTAATTAAACCCATAATGGCTCAATAAGCTTAAGCAAACCAAATAAGCCTTAATATTTAAATTACCAAATATTATCTTAAGCCCAATAAATGTTCATGACTTTATGATTCACTTAGGGTTATACCCTCTTAAGATTGATTAAAAAATCAAATATAATTACACCAACGTTTGTGCCCACAAACGCTGCCTTAACATGGGATTCTGTCTCCAAAAATCATCTCCACACTTCAGTTGGCTCTAATGATAATCACCAATTGTTAACCATGTTGATTAGCAATAATTAATCATAGCCTAGGCTTATGTTCAAGATGTTAATAAAAATTAAGTTTAATCAACTACCTTATTCGATTTTCTCTCATTCTAAATGCTCTAAAATGTATTAAAGCTTTCCCAACTTTTCTAGCTAATCTCAAAACTATTGACCGCCATTAGGGATCTATTTGGTGTTAGTGTTTAGTAGCCAATATAATCAAAACTAACTCAAAGAAATTTGGGAGATGGTTTCCATCTTGCACCTAATAATCAAGACATCAAACCTACTATTAAAATAAAACACCGAGGTAAGAGATATAAATCCAGCTACACTTGAGGAACTATGTCGTCTTGATGAATATAGAACATTATAAGTCAATTCAAGGTCAACTATTGTACACTTATACCCCTTTTAGGTTCAAGAGAAGGAATTTCAATAAAATTTCAATTCTTATGATTCTGAGTTGGGCCAAGCAAGCCTAAAGGAGATTTCTCCTTTAATCTCTATGGTAGACATGTAGAAAATGATATGATATTTGTTGATTCCTTCTTAAATAAAATCTAACAACTAGCATTAACCTCAAAAAAATTTGTAGGGATTCAATTTGAATTTTTGTTTGAATGATTTGATAAATAAAATATTAAGAATTTTTTACTAGAATCACATAAAGTAGTATAAATTAAACTGAAAAATAATTTCATAATATTTTAACAATACTGTTGTTTTTAAAAATGCCAATTTTTAATTTAATTAATTTTAACTTATTATCTTAAATTCTTTAACTCATTTAGACTCATATGCATCTCATTAAGCATACTAAAAATTTCCCAGTTATTGATGAGCTATAAATTATATTTGTGCAAATTTTTAAATACATATTTTTACTATTTTATATTTCCAAGAAGTTAAGTTTAAATTGGAAAATTTTAGAAAAAAATGATTAATTTGTAACATTTATCTATATATCATAAAAAAAATATTTTAGATTTTTAAAGTAGGGAGCTCAGAGCTGGACTGTGTGCTTCCCAATCTTGAACAAGAGCTACCAACCCGACAATCTAGAGATAACAGTCCTTAACCTTGATCCAAATGACCAATCATGAACTTTTATAAATTTTCATAGAAAAATTATTTGATTTTCATGCAAAAGCTGTTGTTTAAGTCTTTTTTATGCAGAGTTCTTTTTAATATGTAGAAGAGATTTTATTTTATTTTTATAAATATTTTGTAAAGTAGTGTAGTTTACAGACTAGTCACTCTAATCGTGCTAGAATTACTGACAACCTAAGAGCGACAGGGGCAACAATCCCACCAAGGGTCGGTGAATATCATTATTGGTCATTTCCTCTCCCTTATTGAAGGTCTTTGAGGTAGAAGATACTATTATAATAATTTCACTTTGTATANTTGAACAATAATTCACAGCACTACACAACATTTTTAACACCTCCAAACAGCAAAAGAAATATCCTGAAAACATTCCCAAGACGGCAATTTAAAAGTCCCCAAATCCCTCCCAAAACAGTGAAGAAGTTGCACAAGAACAACCCCCATTTCACATTTTTCTTGAATCGAATTTGAACAACTTTTTAGATTATCACCGCCAAAATTTTATACCATGTTAAAGACAATACCAATACTTTTATCCAAGCCTGAATGGGGTGGTATTCATGTAAACAGATAATGAAGTTTAGTTATTCGCTATGTAAATACATAGGCATGGTATGATATGCATCTGGATTTCTCAATTGTAATTTGATCCATAAAGGTAGGAGCAGTGGAAGGCCAATATAAGATAACTAATCCAAAGTCTTTTATCAAATAATGTTGTCAAAGCAAATGAAGTAAGTCCTCCTGCTAAAGGAGTGAATGAGGAAGCTTTTGTGAAAGGAGCTCTAAAGGCTGCTCTGCTATTGGGACTACCTTTTGGACGTCAATTCTCGCGAGGTTAGTAATAGCACATTTACTCAAAGTTTGAGATTCAAAATGCCTAAGTTTAGGAAATAGAAATGAAGCATTTTCAGTGACAGATATATCAAGTTTTCCCCATGTACACGTATTTTCGTATAGAGGATCTAAAGTATTGTAAACATCAAAACTTTTAGATTTTTACAAGCAAAATATCAGAATAACTTTCAGGTTCCTCCGAATGGCTACTGTATTTTCAGAATTTTCAAGAAAGAACACCAAGACTTTCAGATTTTCGTAAGTGAAATAACAAAAATGTTCAAAGAGGCCATTACNTGAGGAAGCTTTTGTGAAAGGAGCTCTAAAGGCTGCTCTGCTATTGGGACTACCTTTTGGACGTCAATTCTCACGAGGTTAGTAATAGCACATTTACTCAAAGTTTGAGATTCAAAATGTCAAGTTTAGGAAATAGGAATGAAGCATTTTCAGTGACAGGTATATCAAGTTTTCTCCATGTAAACGTTTTTTTTTTTTTATAGAGGATCTAAAGTATTGTAAACATCAAAACTTTTAGATTTTTACAAGCAAAATATCAGAATAACTTTCAGGTTCCTCCGATTTGAGGGCTACTGTATTTTCAGAATTTTCAAGAAAGAACACCAAGACTTTCAGATTTTCGCAAGTGAAATAACAAAAATGTTCAAAGAGGCCATTAAACTTTTAGGTTTTTTTAAAAAAGAACACCAAGACTTTCAGATTTTCGTAAGTAAAATAACAAAAAAAGACTTTTGGATTTCTCCAAAGATGCTGCTGCACTTTCAAATTTTTTTTTTTTNTTTCAGATTTTCGTAAGTAAAATAACAAAAAAAGACTTTTGGATTTCTCCAAAGATGCTGCTGCACTTTCAATTTTTTTTTAAAAAAAAGGAACACCATGATAAACATCTTGAACCATTCAAATGCCAAGCTGATAAATCAAATCTCAGAGGATAAGAGAAGACAATTCTTCTTAATTAAATCGAGAACACATGAACACCTCTTATTGCACGAGGTACTTCACAAATTAATCAAAGAATAAAGCAGTAAAATTCATACTTCCAAATGCCTGAAGAATGGAGAAGGAAAGAAAGAGGGCTTCGGACCAATCAGGAGGCGTGAACGAGGAAGAGGAACAGCGTCGAGGGTTAGGGCTTTGGTGGAGAGCTGGTCGAGCGAGCAGGTGAGGCGAGGATTTCGATCTTCGGTCGAGAGGGGGAGGTGAGGGTTTCGAGCTAGCGGGGTATGGTGAACCGAACAACTGTTNTTGGAGGAGAGCTGGTCGAGCGAGCAGGTGAGGCGAGGATTTCGATCTTCGGTCGAGAGGGGGAGGTGAGGGCTTCGAGCTAGCGGGGTATGGTGAACCGAATGGTCGTGCGAGGAAGAGAGGAGGCGGAGGGCTTCGATGCAGGAGACGACAAGTAGGCGAATGGGGGGTTCTTCAGTGCAAGGGGGTTCCAGGCGAGAGAGAGAGCGGGAGCGAGCGGGGGATGATCGAACGAGGATATGAGGCCAATTATTATGGCCGAAAATTCGAGGGAGCCGTTACGTTCCTTTAGGCAGAGGAGTTTTATTTAGTTGGTAATAAAGTTCAAATGAATTTAATTAAGGTGAAATTAAGACTTGGGGGAGGTTCGTGGGACGTAGGCGAAGCTTCTCAACCAATCATATTGAGGCCTTACCTCTTATGCAAAGTTTTAGCTCGAAAATCTCTAATTTGGCCGTGGTTTGTTCATTTGTAAAAGAAATGAACAATCCATGTCCACTTAGCTGTATAGATAGTTCGTCTCACTTAGATGATGCTATAGAAAAAAACCACACTTAATTTGATTAAGTATCAAGAGAGATTTTAGCTTTAGAGTGTGGACGGTCCTCGGGTTATAGTTCATTTGGGATGATGGTCGGATGTCGTCCATTCTCGTGCATTTGAAACGGACAACTTGGATAGTTGCGGACGACAGATCGGACTGATATAGGGCCCTGGTCTGTGGGTGCACGTGGCTGTTGAGGTGTAAAGCATGACGAATGGAGGGATGGCACGCGGTCTTTCTAAGTCATCTATGTTGAGTTGGCGCCGACATGGTTAAGTAAGAAAATATGAGATTTCTTGATTTAATTAAATACATAAACTTTAAAAAATCATATTTTCGTGTAGAAAAATCAGAAAAATAAAATAAAAATACATCTGTGCTCATTGAACAGAGGAGAATTTAATGAACCAAAAACTGAAAATATTTATCTAATTTTTTATTTTTAATTAACTAAATGTCCTAAATTTTATGTAAATCATATATAATTAAAATATTAATCACTAAGGCATGAAATTTTCAGGACTTATTCCTCATGTGATTAAAGACTTTCTCTGATTTTTTCAAGGTCGGATAACACTTCTAACTCTAAAAGGCCTAATTTTTTCATGAGATCTAGATCTATTTTATTAAAATAATTATAAAAAAATAAAATATAAATCATAAAAATATGAGATAAAGTTTGGAGGGTTAATCAAAGTCTGAGGCACTTAATAAAAATAAAGATGAAATTTAAAATTACAAAATGCATTTTCTTAAGTTTTTTTTCTCAAAAATAATTAAAAATTATAAAAATATAAATATAATTCAAAATACCACAGAAATCCCTTTGATTGAAGATAGTGACCTTAAGATGCCCTCATAAATTTTTAAAGATAGAAATATATTTTGAATACCCAAATTTAATTTCTTATAATTCTACAAATTATTGGCTTATGTAATTATTAAAAATTAAATTTAAATCTGAAAAATATGAAATCTAGTTTGCTGAGTTCAGTGAGCTTAGAGGGAATAAAGAAAAATAAAAATTAATTTTAAAATTAAAGATGTATTTTTCTATTTATTTTCCTTTCAAAATCAAATAAAAATTATAAAAATTAAAATATTATTAAAAAATTATGAAAATGGTCCTGATTGGTCCTTTGAATTTATGTAAAATTAGAAAAATTTTCTAAGGACAGAGGATATGTTTTGAGGATTAAAACAATTACCCTTGGGACCTGCACAATTAAGGATTTAAATAATTACAGAAAAAATTAAATATTTGAAAAANTTTAAAGATAGAAATATATTTTGAATACCCAAATTTAATTTCTTATAATTCTACAAATTATTGGCTTATGTACTTATTAAAAAATTAAATTTAAATCAGAAAAATATGATATCTAGTTTGATGAGTTCAGTGAGGTTAGAGGGAATAAAGAAAAATAAAAATTAATTTTAAAATTAAAGATGTATTTTTCTATTTATTTTCTTTTCAAAATCAAATAAAAATTATAAAAATTAAAAATATTATTCAAAAATTATGAAAAAGGTCCTGATTGGTCCTTTGGATTTATGTAACATTAGAAAATTTTTCTAAGGACAGAGGATATGTTTTGAGGATTAAAACAATTACCCTTAGCACCTGCACAATTAAGGATTTAAATAATTACATAAGAAATTAAATATTTGAAAACTATAATTTCACTCTCTTGTCTTAATTAGCCCATGTGTAAGAGGTCAATGAAGTTTCATAGTCATTTAATTAATAATATGAAAGCTAGAGAGATATTAACTCTAGGGGCATAAAGATAAATTTAGAATTTTATTCTCTATTCCTAATTTAATTAATTTTTAGGATTAATCAGGGAGAAAGGGTATCAAATTATGATAATTAGTTCACTGAAATAATTGAAACACAAGGGGGTAAAGAGGGTAGTAACTCATTCATGATATTTTCTAAAAAGGACAAAATTGTAATTGTTGGAATTGTTGAAAATAAGTAGAAATGAGAATTTGGATGATAAAATAGTGAGGGGAATGGATTGGGAGCCTCACAATGCATTAATTTGGAACCCCCGACACATCTTATAAAATTTTTCAAAATTACAAGTTTAACCCTAAATCTCAAGAGCTTGATAGTGAATTAGGTTTAACTCTATATCAAAAATATGAATAATAAAATATTTTAAAATATTATAAGCTCATACGGGGCATGGGTGTAAATTCCATGAATGCTTATAGATGTACCCATGTGGTTTGTTCATATGACCCTTATTCTAATACCAAAAATTGACCAGTACCTTTGCTCATGGGCCAATTGAGACATAAAAATACTAAGTGCAGTTTGAAATGAGAAATAATTTTTAATGCAAGCGGGTTAATTAATTCAACATTTCAGCAAGGTCAAATGAACTTGAAATACTCCAAAAAATTCTAAAGTTGTTCAGAGTCACTCCCTGAATATCTTTGTAAGATTTTGGATATTTCATAGGACATTTGGGCTTACTATGATTTGTTGAGAAAAATCATCGTCAAAATATAAAAATCATCATAATCAAAAGAAAAAAGAAGAAATTCATAAGGACCCACGGGCCCCTTTAAATTAAAGCACATTAAAGAGAAATATCTCGCAACAACTTAACTTATAGTAATACCCAATGCCCACAGGTATGGGTCTTGGATACAGTTCTCAAACTATTTAGCAACTGAGGATATTCAAAATGTTCTCTCATATTTTGTTTAATTTATGTATATTTGCATGCTATGGTTACAATGCTAACCTTATACCAGCAGTGTCTGCGGCAGCAGTTACGCACGATCACTTTTTATTGCTGTATTTTCCTTTTACTACACCCTACAACATGTTTTATTTATACATAACTTTATATACTTGCAAACAACCCTATGATTGAGAATATTAGTCCACCTACTTAGAAGGAACCCAAAGGCAAGCTCTGAGACTCAATAATAATCACAAGCTCAAGCACAAACCTTGAACCTGAAACTATCACAACCAAGAGTTTAGAATAAGATGCAAGAGGATGTAGAGCAACTTCAGATGATGATCGAAACTCGGAAATGAAGAAGATATACTTCAGTAATACCTTTCATTAGTTTCAAATAACATAACCCTTAGGATTTTGAGGTTGTTCGTCTAGAACGACGTAAATTCTCATTTTATCTTTAAATCTTTGCACAATCGTATTGTGCAATATAGGACCTAACTCTTATGCTACCGTATTGAACTCTAAAGAAAAATCAATAAACATCATTTTGATTTCAGTAATTCAGTGCAAGTTAGAATGTTCTAAGTTTATCACATTGTGCGATTGATTTAAACCCATTAGATTGAATTTTGATTCAGTTTGCAAATACTTACAATTAAGAAATGATACAAAAAAACACGTAATAAACCACTTTTTAAATAATGTCAACAAGGACTTAAGATTAATAAAAATTCAAAAAAAAATGTGATAAGAAAGTCTGAAAAACAAATAAACAATAGAACTTAACGCGACTTCGCATTTTTCATGATCCTCAAAATTTGAACACCCTCATAGATTCAATAGTCTCCACAAAATTCAACTTCAAGCACTGTAAGACTTTACACTTTCACAAACTATGTAAATCCTATCGCCTTCATAAATATCACACTTCATGAATTTCCGTAATTCTGCAAATCCTCACAATTCTGTAACACTTTCATACTTCATAAACTATTGGCATTCATAAGTTCTACTCAGCAATCAGGATAGGTGTAAGACCCCTTTAAATGGATCACGACATCTGAATCCTTTTTCAGCACTCTACAATAGGGATAGATGTAAGGCCCCCCTTAAATAGATCACAATATATGACCCCTTTCTCAGCAGTCAACAATCGGGATAGGTGTAAGGCCCTTTAAATGGATTGTGGCATCTGATTCCTTTCTCAGCACTCAGGAATCGGGATATGTGTAAGGCCCCATTAAATGGATCACAACATTTGACTTTTTTCTCAGCACTCAGCAATTGGCATAGGTGTAAGGCTATCTTAAATGAATCACGACATCTGACTCCTTTCTCAGTACTCAACAATCAGGATAGGTGTAAGGCCCCCTTAAATGGATCATGACATTCGACTTCTTTCTCAACAATCAATAATCAAGATATGTGTAAGGCCCCCTTTAAATGGATCATGAAATGCTACTCCTTTCTCAGCACTCAGCAATCATCATAGGTTTAAGACGCCATTAAATGGATCATGGCTTCCAATTCCTTCGATTAGCTCTTGAGTTAGATATGAGTCCCCTTGCTTTCCTCCTCAATCTAAAATTGAAAACACCCTTCAAATTCATAAAACACCCCTCATAAAAATAAATGAACAAAAAAAAAATTGCAACACAAAAATAAAAAATTACATTCAAGCCCGATGGCGTGAATTCACGTCTACAAATTGAAAATACATCTTCTAATCCCCAACAGAAGTTTTCAATTCAAATCCTTCCTTGAGCTAAAAACTCCTGAGCGAAAAACCCAACTCTAGTTCAATTTCAAATCATGTTTGATTCAATAGTCCTGTTCTAAGTTTGATTACTTGGACATTTCCTTGGGTTCGGCTGATTGCTTAAATCCACACTAATACACGCGGTGTGCTTGTCCAACATAAAATGTCTTAGGGGTCTATTCGTTGACCTCATTTTAGGTGAGGCCTAATCTTGTCCTTAGAACTTATGATTTAGTCATAAGAATTTTATATTGACTATCCTAGAGGACTAGTGATGGGACCCACCTCACTTAAAAATTTTAGCAACCTCTTGACTCTTTTGTGTAGTCTCACATGGGTGGTTTCAAGTCCTTAGCTCTTGGTTGAGATGACTAGGACCAACATGATGAAGCTCAAAATGAGTTCCTATAGGATTAGGAAGTCTTAGGAAGGCTCTAGGAGCCTTGGTCATTCACACCCCACTACTTCACACTCCTCATTTACCATAGCCCCCTGTACACCTTTTTGTCACATACCTCACCAATGCACCATAAGCCCAACCAAGATTCCCAAATTTTCCAAAAATTTCCAAAATTTCTCCAACTTCTCCAAATCGCCCAAATCACTCAATTCCCACTTCAAACTCACCAAAATATCCAAAATTGTCAAAATCCCCAAAATTACCTAATTATCCCAACTTTCACCAAATTGCCAAAATTACCCAAATTACCTCAAATCCACCCCAAATCTACCAAGACCAATTCAAGCCACCAAACCAACCCAAAATCCTAAAATCAAATTCAATTTCCCCCAATTTCAAATCTAAACCCAAAGCTACCCAATTTTAAATCTAAATCCAAGCCCAAAACCGTCTTACCTTAATCTATTTCCACGACCCACCAAACCAAGCCCATTTCTCAATTCTCTTTAAAATTAAAAGCCCACTCTTTCATGGCATAAAATCCCTCATCGCCCATTTAATCAAACCAAATTATTTGGCATGCATGATCAATTTTGTCTATATTTGGACTCATGATAACACCTCACAAAAATGTTCAAATTTCCTAAATACCCTCTCCATGAAAATTGCCTAAGTTATATGCAAGTCATGAAGCATACTCCAAGCCACATGCAAGCTATTTGAACCATGCCATGTCACCCTCCTCCAAGTGGTAAAAGGAGGACCCTATTTCATGGTTTTGTTTGAAGCGCCTAACCATTCTCCAGATTCCCCTAAACCCATGATTAAGCCCTAATGTCTTAAATGGAAACTTGAACACACTAATCCACTTGACCTCCACCAGACTTAGCCACCTTGGGAGTGATCCAAACTCATTTCCATGAGCCTAACACAAATCAAACCCAAACTTAGCCTAAACCCCTTCCCATTTTGATTTAACACTCTTACCCTAGCACTCTTACCCATGCTTAAGCCCAATTGACTTCACCAACTTTCACCACTTTGCTCCCTCGGCAAGATGGTGACCACCCATGCACTGGCCAACCAACCTGGCAGCCGAAAAACTCAAAATGGAGAACCACCCCCAAGGAAAAAACCAAAATTCCACCCATCCATTTAGGCTCTACTCCATTAGACTTTTGCCCCTGTCTTCCCTCCACCTAAGCACCATCTTGTACCCTCTGTCTTGGCCAGTTGAAGCCCTTGACCAGGCTTATAAATAAGTAACCCATTCACAACCAAATGGAAGAAGTGCTTGAACCTAGGGGAAACTCTGCCCAATTGTCTCCAAACCATTTCTTCGCTCACATGAACCTCATCCCCATCAATTTTAGCCCCTCCTCCACCACAAAGTCATAATTTCTCCATTGAAATCCATGACATTTCTCGACCATTTCATCAATTTCAGGAAAACTCCAAATTGATCATTTCAAAAGCTTTCCCACACCTCAAAACATCTTCCTCGATCCAAAGCCCCATTTCCCCAAACCACACCTAATCTACCATTTGGTTTAGGCCATACCTAGACCCATCCATGGAGCAAATCAATGCTTTTTGCAATCATTGAAAGCTGCCCGCAAAATTGCAACCATTCTTTAAAAAATAAAGATGAAAGTCTACTTTTACTCTAACTCATTAAAATCATGCTGTGCTTGTAAATTACTTCTCAATTTATCAAAATGTAATAAAATTCTAATAAAATTATCATAACTAATTTTCTTATATTTTGGAGTGAGGAAGGGAGCTTTTGAGATTCTTAGTAGGACAATAATGACTTAAATTCTTACCATTAATAAGTAAAAAAGAATATCATATATTTTGCTTAAGATAGATATATATATACATATATACATATACACACACACACACACACACACACACACATACTTATTTATACAGTTATAATGAAAAAAAGTGCAACAGGTGTAGGTGAGTTGGTGGCGACTCTGTGTAAGTCCCCTCTGGACCAGACGAGATTCAAATTTGCACATAAGATTGGTTACAGANTCATTTAATTAATAATATGAAAGCTAGAGAGATATTAACTCTAGGGGCATAAAGATAAATTTAGAATTTTATACTCTATTCCTAATTTAATTATTTTTTAGGATTAATCAGAGAGAAAGGGCATCAAATTATGATAATTAGTTCACTAAAATAATTGAAACACAAGGGGGTAAAGAGGGTAGTAACTCATTCATGATATTTTCTAAAAAGGACAAAATTGTAATTGTTGGAATTGTTGAAAATAAGTAGAAATGAGAATTTGGATGATAAAATAGTGAGGGGAATGGATTGGGAGCCTCACAATGCATTAATTTGGAACCCCCGATCAATGACTAAGTAAAGTTCAATCCTTTTAATAGAGATCAAACACATCTTATAAAATTTTTCAAAATTACAAGTTTAACCCTAAGTCTCAAGAGCTTGATAGTGAATTAGGTTTAACTCTATATAAAAAATATGAATAATAAAATATTTTAAAATATTACAAGCTCAGACGGGGCATGGGTGTAAATTCCCTGAATGCTTATAGATGTACCATTGGGGTTTGTTCATATGACCCTTATTATAATACCAAAAATTGACCAGTACCTTTGCTCATGGGCTAATTGAGACATAAAAATATTAAGCGCAATTTGAAATGAGAAATAATTTTTAATACAAGCGGGTTAATTAATTCAATATTTTAGCAAGGTCAAATGAACTTGAAATAGTCAAAAAAATTCTAAAGCTGTTCAGAGTCACTCCCTGAATATCTTTGTAAGATTTTGGATAATTCATAGGACATTTGGGCTTACTACGATTTGTTGAGAAAAATCATCCTCAAAATATAAAAATCATCATAAGCAAAAGAAAAAAAGAAGAAATTCATAAGAACCCATGGGCCCCTTTAAATGAAAGCACATTAAAGAGAAATATCTCACAAAAACTTAACTTACAGTAATACCCAATGCCCACGGGTATGGGCCTTAGATACAGTGCTCAAAACTTTTTAGCAACTGAGGATATTTAAAATGTTTTCTCATATTTTGTTTAATTTATGTATATTTGCATGTTATGTTTACAATGCTAACCTTATACCAACAGTGTCTGAGGCGGCATTTACGCAAGATCACTTTTTTATTACTGTATTTTCCTTTTACTATACCCTACAACATGTTTTATTTATGCATAACTTTATATACCTGCAAAGAACCCTAGGATTGAGATAGCAGTCTGCCTACTTAGGAGGAACCCAATGGCAAGCTCTGAGACTCAATAATAATCACAACCTTAAGCACAAACCTTGAACCTGAAACTATTACAACCAAGAGTTTAGAATAAGATGCAAGAGGATGAAGAGTGACTTCAGATGATGATCGAAACTCAGAAATGAAGAAGATCTACTTCAATAATACCTTTCATTAGTTTCAAATAACATAACCCTTAGGATTTTGAGGTTGTTCGTCTAGCATGACGTAAATTCTTACTTTATCTTTAGATCTTTGCACAATCGTGTTGTGCAATATAAGACGTAACTCTTTTGCTACAATATTGAACTCTAAGGAAAAATCAATAAAGATCATTTTGATTTCAGTAATTCAGTGCAAGTTAGCATGTTCTAAGTTTGTCACATTGTCCGATTGATTTAAACCCATGAAATTGAATTTTGATTCAGTTTGCAAATACTTACGGATAAGGAATGATACAAAAAACACGCAATAAACCACTTTTTAAATAATGTCAACAAGGACTTAAGATTAAGAAAAATTAAAAAAAAAAAAGTGATAAGAAAGTCTGAAAAACAAATAAACAACAAAACTTAACGTGACTTCGCATTTTTCACGATCTTCAAAATTTGAACACACCCATATATTCAATAGTCTCCACAAAATTCAACTTCAAGCACCGCAAGACTCTACTCTTTCACAAACTATGTAAATCCTATCGCCTTCATAAATATCACACTTCATGAGTTCCTGTAATTCCACAAATCCTCACAATTCTGTAACACTTTCATACTTCATAAACTATCGACATTCACAAGTTCTACTCAGCAATCAGGATAGGTGTAAGGCCCCCTTAAATGGATCACGGCATCTGAATCCTTTTTCAGCACTCAACAATAGGGATAGATGTAAGGCCCCCCTTAAATGGATCACGACATCTGAATCCTTTTTCAGCACTCAACAATAGGGATAGATGTAAGACCCCCCTTAAATAGATCACAACATCTGACCCTTTCTCGACAGTCAACAATCGGGATAGGTGTAAGGCCCCCTTAAATGGATTGTGGCATCTGACTCCTTTCTCAGCACTCAGGAATCGGGATATGTGTAAGGCCCCCTTAAATGGATCACGACATTCGACTTTTTTCTTAGCACTCAGCAATTGGGATAGATGTAAGGCCATCTTAAATGAATCACGACATCTAACTCCTTTCTCAGTACTCAACAATTAAGATAGGTGTAAGGCCCCCTTAAATGGATCACGACATTCGACTTCTTTCTCAGCAATCAACAATCAGGATATGTGTAAGACCCCCTTAAATGGATCATGATATGCAACTCCTTTCTTAGCACTCAACAATCATGATAGGTTTAAGAACCCATTAAATGGATCATGGCTTCCAATTCCTCGATCAGCCCTTGAGTTGGATATGATTCCTCCTGCTTTCCTCTTTAATATGATCTTCATATATAAAACACTCACTACATCAAATCGAATTTGCCACTACTATTAAACCCCCGACAAATTGTCTTGATGGTTGGCACTCTAAAATTCATAAAATACCCCTCATAAAAATAAATGAACAAAAAAAATTGCATCACAAAAATTGGAAATTAAATTCAAGCCTGATGGCTTGAATTCACGGCTACAAAATGAAAATACACCTACTAATCCCCAGCAGAAGTTTTCAATTCAAATCCTTCATTGAGCTAAAAACTCTTGAGCAAAAATCCCACCTCTAGTTCAATTTCAAATCATGTTTGATCCAATAGTCTTGTTCTAAGTTTGATTACTTGGAAATTTCCTTTGGTTCGGTTGATCGCTTCGGTCAACACTAATACACGCGGTGTGCTTGTCCAACACACAATGCCTATTGGGGGTCTATTTGTTGACCTCATTTTTGGTGAGGCCTAATTTTGTCCTTAGAACTTATGATCTAGCCATAAGACTTTCCTATTGACTATCCTAGAGGACTAGTGATGGGACTCACCTCACTTAAAAATTTTACCAACCTCTTGACTCTTTTGTGTAATTTCACATGGGTGGTTTCAAGTCCTTAAATCTTGGTTGAGATGACTAGGACCAACATGATGAAGCTCAATATGAGTTCCTATCGGATTACGAAGCCTTAGGAAGGCCCTAGTAGCCTTGGTCATTCACACCCCACTACCTCACACTCCTCATTTACCATAGCCCCCTATACACCTTTTTGTCACATACCTCACCAATGCACCATAAGCCCAACCAAGATTCCCAAATTTTCCAAAAATTTCCAAAATTTCTCCAATTTCTCCAATTTCTCCAAATCGCTCAAATCACTCAATTCCCACTTCAAACTCACCAAAATATCCAAAATTATCAAAATCCCCAAAATTACCTAATTATCTCAACTTTCACCAAAATTGCCAAAATTACCCAAATTACATCAAATCCACCAAGACCAATTCAAGCCACCAAACACACCCAAAATATTAAAATCAAATCCAATTTCCCCCAATTTCAAATCTAAACCCAAAACTACCCAATTTTAAATGTAAATCCAAGCCCAAAACCGACTTACCTTAATCCATTTCCACGACCCACCAAGCTAAGCCCATTTTTCAATTCTCTTTAAAATTAAAAGCCCACTCTTTCATGGCATAAAATCCCTCATCACCCATTTAATCAAACCAAATCATATGGCATGCATGATCCATTTTGTCTATATTTGGACTCATAATAACACCTCACAAAAAAGTTCAAATTTCCTAAATACCTTCTCCATGAAAATTGCCCAAGTTATATGCAAGTCATGAAGCATCCTTCAAGCCACATGTGAGCTATTTGAACCATGTCATGTCGCCCTCCTCTAAGTGGCAAAAGGAGGACCCTATTTCATGATTATGTTTGAAGTGCCTAACCATTTTCATGATTCCCCTAAACCCATGATTAAGCTCTAATGTCTTAAATGGAAACTTGAACACACTGATCCACCTGACCTCCACCAGACTTAGCCACCTTGGGAGTGATCCAAACTCATTTCTATGAGCCTAACACAAATCAAACCCAAACTTAGCCTAAACCCCTTCCCATTTTGATTTAACACTCTTACCCATGCTTAAGCCCAATTAACTTCACCAAATTTCACGACTTTGCTCCCTCGGCAAGATGGTGGTGACCACCCATGGCCTGGCCAGCCACCCTGGCAGCCGAAAAACCCAAAATGGAGAACCACCCCCATGGCCAAAACCAAAATTCCACCCATCCAATTAGGCTCGACTCCATTAGACTTTTGTCCCTATCTTCCCTCCACGTAAGTTTGTCTTGCCCAATTGAAACCCTTGGCCAGACATATAAATAAGTAACTCATTCACAACCAAATGGAAGAAGTGCTTGAACCTAGGGGAAACTCTGCCCCATTGTCTCTAAACCATTTCTACACTCACATGAACCTCATCCTCATCAATTTTAGCCCCTCCTCCACCTCAAAGTCATAATTTCTCCAATGAAATCCAGGGCATTTCTCGGCCATTTCATCAATTTCAGGAAAACTCAAAATTGATCATTTCAAAACTTTCCCACACCTCAAAACATCTTCCCCGATCCAAATCCCCATTTCTCGAGCCCTCTACCATAACCCTAGACCACACCTAATCCACCATTTGGTTTAGGCCATACCTAGACCCATCCATGGAGCAAATCAATGCTTTTTGCAATCATTGAAAGCTGCCCGCAAAATTGCAATCATTCTTTAGAAAATAAGGTTGAAAGTATGTGTGTACTCTAACATCATTCAAATCATGTTGTGCTTGTAAATTACTTCTCTATTTATCAAAATATATTAAAATTCTAATAATATTTGTCATAACTAATTTTCTTTTATTTTGAGATTCTTATTAAAATAATGCAGCAGGTTTAGGTGAGTTGGTGTCAGCTTTGTGTAAGTCTCCTCTCGACCTGGGTTCGAATTCTCAACTAGATGGCATTCAAATTTACACAAGAGATTGGTTAGAGATCCGCCCTTCCTCCAATACTTTGAAAAAAAAAAAGTTATAATTAAAATGATGATCAATTATTAATTTTAAAATAACATTAAATTTTAATTATAATTATTAAATTTAATTTATGTAATAAATTTTTTAATAAAAGCGATGAGCCCATCTCTCTAGAAGAAAAATTAAGCTATTGGCGCACCAAGCCAATACGAGAGAGAGACTTCATGTCTCTCGCCTCATCTTATGANTAATTAAAATGATGATCAATTATTAATTTTAAAATAACATTAAAATTTAATTATAATTATTAAATTTAATTTATGTAATAAAATTTTTAATAAAAGCGATGAGCCCATCTCTCTAGAAGAAAAATTAAGCTATTGGAGCGCACTCACACCAAGCCGATACGAGAGAGAGACTTCATGTCTCTCGCCTCATCTTATGTCAAGCGAATATTATGTGCGGAATCTGTATGTACAGATTGGTGGTATTATGATAAAATTACCATGAATATAATCACAATACCATCTAATTCAAATATATCATTTAATATTTTTGCCATTATTTCACCAAATTCTGATAAAGAGAAGTTAGTTTTCGTCAGCTACTGGTCAAGCCCGTGCCTGAGTCCGCTGCCAACCTTTCCTTCAGCGCCATTCTTGCTTTCCCTCCATTTTCGCTCTACAAATAGCACCCACAAATGCCCGTCCACCATAGCCGATGGACAAACAGCTTATAACCGCAGCCTTGCCGAAGCGTCGCCGTCTTCACCAGGCTCATGCCGCTGATGAAAGCATGGAAGGTGTTTTGATTTAGGTTATTTTTTTATCGCAGTTATTTTAGTAGGTCTAGAGGGAGAAAAATTTGCGTACGTGAGACACACGCCGCGCTCGGAGGTTATTCAGAAAGTATTGGGGGTTATACCTGCGTTATACCCCTTGTAATCTCTCTATAACCTACTGTAAGCTACCTATAATTTACAATTATATGAAAACAGAAGCGCTAAACTTCGTAGAAGGTGCGTGTAGATTACAAGGAGGTTACAAGGGGTATAAAGCTGATATAACCCCTCAATACCCTCTGAATAACCTCCCCAACGTACGCAGCGCTGCGTATGTCTTACGTAAGACGCACGCAAATTTTTCTCGTCCAGAGGGGCCTCCGATAAATTCAAAGTAATTTAATATTTTATCTCTTTGAAATACTAGTTTTATCTCTATTGAAATATCACTTTGTCTTTTGNGTTTTGATTTAGGTTATTTTTTTATCGCAGTTATTTTAGTAGGTCTAGAGGGAGAAAAATTTGCGTACGTGAAACATACGCAGCGCTCGGAGGTTATTCAGAGAGTATTGGGGGTTATACCTGCGTTATACCCCTTGTAATCTCGCTATAACCTACTGTAAGCTACCTATAATTTACAATTATATGAAAACAGAAGCGCTGAATTTCCTAGAAGGTACATGTAGTTTATAAGGAAGTTACTAGGGGTATAACGCGGATGTAACCCCCAATACCCTCTGAATAACCTTCCCAACGTACGTAGTGCTGCGTATGTCTTACATAAGACGCACGCAAATTTCTCTCGTCCAGAGGGGCCTCCGATAAATTCAAAGTAATTTAATAGTTTATCTCTTTGAAATATTAGTTTTATCTCTATTGAAATATCNTTACTTAAATCTGGTTGATTTAAACTCCTAAATTCTATTAAAATTATTTTAATTTCATAAACTATTGAAGATATGTATCTCTTATAATTGTCGTATATATGGAGTATGTGTTGTTCTGAACGGAAAAAAAATATTACGTCTGGACGACAACAAATGTACGAACGACGGCATGGATTGCACCACGCCGCAAAACGTACGACATGGTACAATCAAATCCGTCGTCTGCATTACTGGCTAACCGGCCGTAATATTTTCTACTGATAAAATAATTATAAGATCATATCTAGCTAGCTCTTATGGTCCAACCCAACCAACATTTTTTTACCATTCAAGTCCTGGCTAACCAGCTATTATTACTATTATTATTATTTTATCTTTATTTGGTAAAACAATTCTTACCGAGCACAACATGGAGGGAGAAAATATTGGACGACAGTGTGGATCGCACCACGTCATTCAGACGACGGTGTGGATTGAACCATGCCGTCAAACACACATCTGTCGTTCGAACATAATATTCTCTCATATGTGGTATAAACAAGAAAAATATTATTATAAAAAGATCAAATCTTTAAACAAACAGAACCAAAAGATTATGAATCATTTTCTTAATAGCTTATAATTTAAACATCCCTTAATTTATATTAATTTTACATGTCTAGCCTTCACAAGGGAGCTAAATGAGTTATGAGCTCCATTTATTTACCTTCAAATTACCATTTTGAGGACATTTCACAACATAATGATTTGCAAAAATATCTCTGTTTTTTNGGGGGGGGAATGAGAAGCAATTTACTCTGAGAGAGGATTTCCTTGTGGTGGACTCCCTACCCAAGACATATAAAGCTATATTTGATCGACAAATCCTAAATGATTTAAAGGCAATTGTTACCACTCACCATGTCGTTGTTAAATTTTCTTAGGACAGAGAGATTATCACATTCAAAGGAGAACATGAGGAATCCCGAGTATGTTACTTACGAGACATAAGCAACGTGGAGCACGATCCCTTGACAATCTGGAAACCAAAGGAAAGTTTCCTAAAAACCAACGAGACCACCCTCGAGGTCCCAGCTGCCGACAGAGAGTCAGGTAAATGTTTTATGATAAGTGAAGATTTTGATGTAGAACAAAGGGAGTTGTTAATCCGAATCCTCTAGAAAAATAGGGATGTTTTCACATGGATGATTGCTAATATGTCTGGAGTGTCGATCGAAGCCACCTATCACAGATTGAATGTGATGCACAAGCTCGCACTTGAAACAAAATATTAGAAGCTCGAACATGACACCTATAAGACTCAACAAAAAGGAGGTAAGAAAGTTGGAAAAACCAAGGTATATTCAAGAAGTGTAGTACCCCACATGGGTCTCCAATGTGGTGATGGTACAGAAGGCTAACAGAAAAAGGAGGATATGTGTGGACTTTACCAACATAAACTCAACATGCCCAAAAGAAGCGTACCCGCTAGTGTAAATCGTTGCACTGGTGGATTCGAAGTTCGGCACTCAGTCTTAAGCTTCCTCGACACATTCTCCAACTATCATCAAATCAGGATGCATCTCTCGTTGATGCTAAAAAAAACTTCTTTTATTACTTGTGAAGGGTTCTATTGTTATAATGGAATGTCTTTCGGGCCTAAGAATGCAGGGGCAATCGATTGGGGCCTCATGGATGTAAGTTTTGGTAATCAAATACGAAAAAATGTTGAAGTGTATATTGATAATGTGCTAGTTAAGAGTCAATTGGCTAAAGAATACATTGAGGATTTAAGAAAAAACTTCCAAACAGTTAAAAAATTTAATATGAAATTAAACCCTCTGAAATGTATCTTTTGAGCTACGACAGACAGGTTCTTGGAATACCTGCTAGCCCTAGAAGGCATAGAAGTTAATTCATAAAAGATTCAAGCAATCCTTGACATGTTCTCTCCTAGAAAGACCTAGAAAATTCAAAGGCTAACTGATCAGATCGCAAAATTGAGCAGGTTCATCTCAAAAACTTTTTCCTTAACTGGGAGTCGGTTCGCCGTTAGTTTCTTCTTAGTCAGAGAATAACACAAAAAGTGGTACCCAGTATACTACACTAGTTGGGTCCTCAAAGATGTCTAACTCATATACCATATAATGGAAAAACTAAACTTTGCCTTGGTCATTTTAGAACGAAGGCTATGACTGTACTTCCAAATACTTCTCATATTGGTTATCACTAACAACCCACTGAAGTTTGTTCTCACCTGATCAGAACACTCCTATTGATTACTCAATTGGGTCGTAGAGCTCAACAAGTTTGACATCTCCAAAATTCCTTGGACGGCTATAAATGCACAAGCTATTGCAGATTTCCTAGCACACGTTACCGAGCTACAGGAAATTTGGCAACAAAACCACTTGGACCTTGTTCACAGATGGAGCCTCTAGCCAACCGAGCACTAGACTCATAATTTTTCTTTCTAGTCTGATAGGGGAGAATCTCTATCACTCAATGGAGGTAAATTATTCACTAACTAACAACCAGGAGAAATATGAAACTTTGATTGCAGGTCTTTGTTTAGCCTCACATATGGGAATCCTCTGCATAATGGTAAAGGTTGATCCACAGTTGATGGTGAACCAAATCAATGGAGAGCTTGAAACAAGGGACGAGAGGATGACAAGGTACCTTGAAAAGGTAAAGACGGAGATTGGTTGATTCACTAGCTTCAAAATCGAGGATATCCTAAGAGAAGAAAATCAGATCGTTGACCTCCTTTCCTGAAGACTCCATCTGAGAGAAGGGCAACATCAAAAACTCAGTTGACCTTCGATCAAGGAACCATTGGCAATGGAAATCCATAGTGAAGAAAGGAAGAGTTGGATGAACTCGTACATCCACTTTCTAAACATAGAGGAGATCAATGGAGAGATTATCAACTATAGGAGATTCAAACTCATAGTTGTCAAGAACCCACTAGTCGAGGGAAAACTCCTCAGAAAATCAACCATGTCCTTGTACTCAAAGTGCGCTGGAGAAGATGAGGTTGAAGACATACTTCGGGAAGTTCTTGATGAGGATTGTGAGAGTCATTCCGGAGGAAATACATTAGCTAACTGAGTATAGAGATAGGGGTACGCCTAGTCAAACATGCTCAAAGATGTTAGGAAATACTCTCAAAGATATATACAGTGTTAGAAGTATGGCCAATTGCACCATTAATCGCCCCAAAAACTTCACCTGATTGTTAGTCATTGGTCGTTCGTCATGTGTGGCCTCGACATCCTTGGACCTTTTTCCCCCATCCAAATGACAACAAAAGTTCTTACTGAGGGTCATCAACTACTTTTCTAAATGGATAGAAGCAAAGCCCCTCACTCAAATAACGATGGAGGTAGTCTGGAACTTCATTTGGACTGACATGATTTGTTGGTATAGGATACCCCTTGTCATCATTGAGAAAAATGAGACCCAATTTGCTGACATAAGGGTCTAGGATTTCTGCAAGAGTCAGAGGATTAACCTTAAATTTTCCTCTGTGCATCATCCATTAACTAACAGATGGGCGAGGCCGCAAGAAAGTTCATTCTAAATTTAATAAGGAAAATGGTAGAAGGAGTGAAGGGCAAGTGAGCAGATCTAATCCCTTTCGTACTCTGGGTGATTTGAATGGCACCATGCTCTTTTATGCTATCCCATGGAACATAATTCATGCTACCGGTCAAGTATAAAAGTTACAGCCAGAGAGTGCTCTCTGCCTTAGCCTCCAACGAGGAAGACCTGGAAGAGAACATTGAAGTGGTCAAGTTCACTGTGACCTTTCCGAAGAAAACCAAGTGAACACAACCCTTTAAAAAAAGAAAATCAAGAGAAGGAAAGCCAAATACTTAAACAAACATGTTTGCGAGGAAAAGCTTACTTCAAGAGACCTAGTGTTTAAAAAAGTCGACCTTGCCGCTAGAGGGCAGGCTATCCAGAAGCTAGATCAAACTTGGAATTACCCCTACATTGTTCACCATAGAGTCAGACCTAGAGAAAATAAGTTAAATACATTCAAAGGAAATGAGGTCCCTTGAACTTAGAGTGGCAACGATCTAAAAAGTTCTTCCCTTAAAATTTTCTTTGCTTTTAGAAGAAACATAGTTATGGTTGTTTTGTATGATCCTTCCTTTCTTTTAACAAAGATGCTTGATATTATGAATAAAACACACCTTGATAGTATTTTTTGTTTATTCTTTTACACTATGGGAACTGACACTACGAGAGATTAAAATTAATCAATTCGTGAAACGATTCACACCTGGCAGTGACAAGCTATGAAAGGGGTACGTAGTGATTTTTAAATGGCCTATGGGACTTCTTAGTACCCTGTTGCGATAAGCTCCATAAGGGATATGAAAACAACGATCATCCTGAGCCATAACCAAAACATCTGCATCTGGCAGTGACAAGTCCTGTGAGTGGTGTTTAACGATTGTTTAGTGGACTATGAGACATTTTGGTACCCGACAACAACAAGCTCTACGAGGATTATGAAAATGATCGTCCTGAGCCCTAACTATAATATCCACACCAGAAGCGACAAGGTTCACGAGGGGTGCGTAACGATTGTTTAGTGGCCTATGGGACATTTTGATACCCAACAACGACAAGTTATGTGAGGGGTATGAAAATGATCGTCATGAGCCCTAACCATAATATGCACACCCAATAGCGACAAGTTCTGTGAGGGGTGTAGCAATCACATATAATAAATATGTCTGACTATGTCTAACACACATACATTTTTGTACAAACCCACACTATCAACTGTAACCATGTCTATTTTTAAAATCGCACTTCAAATTTGAACAATCGCTAGATAAACTAAAGGAAACACAAAGGGCCAAAAACCTCGATTTCAAAAATTACATACATTTTAAGAGTTTGTTCACATAATTTGAATCATAAATTTCCTTACAAGTTCTTCTAAACATCAAGATAAAAGAAGATAAAAATAGAACGCCCCAACTTTATACAATCGAAGACACCCAGGCACCTCCTTCCCTGGTTTCATCCGCTCTCCCAACGTTATCTGACTTTCTGTTAAATGATTCCCTCCCTTCAAGCTCTAAATCTAAAAAATAGCATGTCAAACTCCTGTATGACCAGTCATTTAAGATCAAACAGTTTATGTAGGTCTCTCAATAGCAAGGGGAATGTCGACCGTAATCTGATGGCAGAGGCTTTCAACTTCCTCCTCCGGAGTAATCATCGAGGAGACATTCTTTTTCAATTTTTATTCTTGAGAAGAACTTTCGCTTGGGCCTCGTGCTCCTAAACCTCTAACTCCCCTCTGCTCCACAGACAATCTCAATCTTTCCTTGAACATGGTGGCTCTTCGTCTTAACTTTTATATTCACAAGCATCACTCTCAACTTTTTCTTCGGTCCAGTCTAATAGAATCCTTAGAAAATGTGAGGCCTCTCCTGCAAGAACATAATAACGATCAATTTCTAGGTACATGTCTTTTCTGTCCATCAATTTCATATGCTTTTTAAAGGTGGGGACCAAAATGTCTCCATCAAAGTTGTACGGGTAATCCTCATTCAAAGGGGTGAAAAGATGCCAATCAGTTTTCCTATCAAGAAGAGCGTGGTGACCGCTTGTCCAAAATCCTCTCTCGGTCATGAAAAAAGGACCACTCAAGAGGAATCCCTTTTTTCCTAGAGGAGGGGACAACTCAATTCCCGAGAAAGGGGCCATATCTTTTCTTCAAGGAATGTCTCCCTCTACTCTCTTAACAACCATTGGTTCTCCCTTCGATTCAGTATCTATTGAGATGGGATACGGGGAAAGGCTCACCTTCGTTTGATCATGTAAACCCTCAAACAAAGTCCCATCAAAGGTCATAGTAGAAACCCCACCATACGACAGATGGGCCGGTGAAACTCCTAAATCTAGTGCACTGCGGAGCCTCAAAAAAATTCTCACGACTCCCTTGAAAATAACTAAACAAAATAACTACGTGACCATACATACATGCGACCAAAATGAGGAAAACCATCTCATCATCGACATCTTCCTCAGTTGATCCGAAGGAGCCAAACTGACCCTCATCTCTTCTAGGCAAGGAAGGGTCGACTATTCCCCGATACCTCTTCAAAGTTGCCCTCTTCTTAGAAGCTTTCTCTCTAAAAAATTTCTGAGTGTCAGATGATGCCCACAAACCTTTCATCATTGTCTCAATACCATCAGGGTGAATCATATGATTTATCATGTTTGGATTGATGTATTGAAATAATGAGAGACGCTAACCCTCGATTAGTTCCTTATGATCCATGAGGCTATCAGGAAGAGTCTTCGTCTTCTTTAACTCTCATTTGACAGGGATGGTGCCAATCCCCCAACCACTTGCACAGGAACACACCAAGAACTTCACTTTTCATTCTTTTATCCTATTCTCAAGGCTCACTAAATGGATCATGAAACCGGTGGCAAATTGGATGTAACCATCCTAGCTAATTCTGAAAGAGAAGAAATGGTTGAACAATTTGATCAACCATGTGATCTTCATCCTTTAGTAGAAGAGGAAGAATTTCATTATGGCAGCCATGGAATTGGGAAGAACCTGAGCATAGTTCCTTATAGAATGGTAGCTGAAGACCGATTTTGAATTGATCCTTGTAGAAAAGCAAGTCGAGGGATAATTGATATGTCGCTCGCTCATGACTAGCTGCAAGTCAAAATTGGATAGAGGAATTGAGAATGTAGGAACCTTAAATATTTTTCACATCAGCCCGGAAAGGATCAAAGCTTCCAAATCAGGAATAAACCAAAATGACTCCTGAGAAAACTTTTGCGCCATAAGGCTCATGATAACATAGGAGAAGAGGGGAGGAAGAAATAATGAACCAAAAAGAAATGAAAGCCACACAACATAAATAACACACACACACACACACATATTTAGGTCAATAAACACAGGGAAATGAAACTTCATCAACAAGATCGACATGATGGGTATTGCACAACACTTAAGGAAATGCAATAATGACCAAAACTAGAAAATTACATTACTTTTATTTATTTACAAAAAGAGGGAGGCACACCACGTCAAAGCCTAATAACTAACCTAAGAAAAGAAAAACCTAAGTAAACGATCATTTGCGGCTTTGTCCGAGACAAACCTTTGATGATGCAGCCTTTCATACATGAATTCATCACCCATCTTAAAGAATTCATTCTGACTATCCCTAGACTGAGCGGTGAGACCCTCTCTAATGGCCTACCGATCGTGCATGATCTGTCCACAAACAATAAGCATCTCACCACGACAAACAAAAAACTCCTGATGAAGTGCAACAACATATTTTTCCACCCGGTCCACTCTCTACAAGACCTCAGCAGCTCCTTCATCATTATCTCCCCGGGGATACCCCATGAAAGAAAGGAAGCGCTCCTCCATTTCAGCTTGACGGCGTACCAAGAAGTCAACAGACAGCCAACCCCCCCCCCCCCCGGATACCTCCTCTTCTCTTGTTGTGCGAGAAGAGATATGGAAACCGACACTCTTACCCCCACTGAAAAGAAAATTCTCCTCCATCCTCTGTTCCACAACACCTTGCTTCGCAACACCCTGCTCCGTAACGTCCCAATTCACAACACCCCGCTCTGCAACATCCCACTCCACAATATCTTGCTCCACAACACCCTGCTCCACCACACCTGCTTCCCAGTACCTTGCTCCACAACGCCCTATTTCACAGCACCTTGTTTGCAGTATCAACACCACCCGCAACGGCGTGTTCCACAACAACCACGTCATCCTCATGATAAGTGCTAGTATATGTCGATACAGAATCAACTGTAAGAATTTTCATAGTTGTAGCAGGAAAAGACGTACGAACATTTTGGACAATATAAAGCCACCTAACCAAGAGCCAAGTCTAATCTGACATAGTAAAAGATAGCATCCTCACCGGTCTTCTCTAGCTCTCTGCCCATGGTAGAAAAGCTACCCTTCGGAAAATGAGATGGTGTTTCCACTCCGGTCATCACCTTGCCCTAACCACCTTGTGGAAATGTCACTTCTGTCACAGCCTGAACGGGTGTCCCTTTCTCCCCGACATAAACATCCACCTTAGTTTGATGCATGGCAAGACGATCCCCTAAATGTCCTCCCAGGTGCACAAAGGTCCTCTCTGGAAACGAGCACACAAGAAGGCCTGAGGATCCTACTCGATCTTCATGCTCACCAGTCTCTGACTTCTGGACAACCCTCTTCTTACGCAACTCCCCTACGGATGACTCGCTTGTTGGCTTACGCTTTATGTTAGGCTTATGAGCATTCGCTCACATGTCACTCATCTCCTTGAGAAAGGAGTCCTTGTCAAAAGATGAAGCTCCTCCGCCAAACATAATGGCTGGCACAAAAGGGGAAGACGAAAGATCTAGAGAGCGAGACGAAAAGGGGAAGGGCACAAACTTTCCTTATCCCATGGCTTATTCATAGTGTCTTTGGCATAGAAATCCAAAGAAATTCATTATTGCACTATAATCTCATTTAGTTATTTCTTACATGTTAAAAAAGATTCCCTTGTCCTTATGTGTTGTGCAACTTCCAAGAAACAAGAGAATTGAGGAATTAAATATGTATACAAAAAGTGTGCTAGCATGAATCTCGAAACAAACGAATAATTATGAAAGATGGTAGTACCGATCAAACAGATCGACACTAGCAAAGAAGACATTTGGATCAAACGATCGGAAGAACATGCCAAAGAGTTTTCCATGGAAAGACGACATGCTTTCAGTCCGTTCGACAAGTACTGATGGAGTCAAAACGAGGGGGGGGGAGCAGTTGACTAACTTCTTACCAACCAAATTAGTCTGTCATTCTTATCATATTCTATTATCTTTATAATTACTAAAAAAACCCCTTTAAAAACTAATGATGAGGGGACTAATCTGTAATTTTATAAGACTAAGACGTATTCCTATAAATAGGAGGTCCATATCATGAATAAAGAATTATGCGCTCTTTTTTGCTCTCTAATATACATTTCCTCATCTCTCCCATGCTAAAACGTTCTATGCTTTAGATGTGTTCCTGAACACTTTGGAATTTAACAAAAATTTTAATTGTGAGTGCAAGAACAAACTTATATCTTTAAAGTTCATATGATACTTTAGACTATACAAATATAACGTTGTCTAGCTTTTATCTTCACCAATAGTCCAACAGGCCATCTCCTCGCTGGCAAATCAGTAATAGCAAAAAACAAGAAAAACCATGGCGGCAGTTTAGTAGCAACAAAAACAGCAGCTAATTCCAAGGTTTTAATCAAAATTGGTTGTTTCCACGAGACAAATATGATAAGACCAACATGAGTTAGAAATGCTTCAGCTCAAATTTTGAGGAAACTCGATAGACTACAAGATAAAAGTTNACTGTTTTCAGTCAATCTCCCCAAAATTCTAGTCTTCAATCTCCTCTCCCTACTTAAATAATCCCCCATCCTAGAAACCGCAAAGGAAACATGAGTGGATTCTTCCGCCATTAGTGAACTCAGNTGAGCTTGGAACATGACATTATTTCATATGAGAGGAACTATCAAATCATCAGGCCACTAATTCGTCCGCCCAAATATATGTTATTGCACCAAGCCTTGTCTCATCACGAGCAACACAACCTCAAGTCTCATAAACACATAATAGATTTCAAATGATTTGAGCCATTTCACGCTATCATACTTCAAATACTACATTATTTATTGAGTTGTTTGTTTTGAAATGCTTCCTTAAAAGTAATGATTTATCACATGAAAAATGGTGGGGGTACCACCATCAATTTTTGGCATTTCCATTTATGAAGTAAAAAATGTTTGATAATGTACACTAAAATTGTCTGCATGAATCTTAAAACAATCAAACGGCCCCAAGGCGGTCATATAATTAATACATACTACCCTCCAACAAGCGACCGCGTGATCAGAATTGACCAACACACTATTGCGAGATATGCAATTGGCGAACTACGCCTTCAGTCACAACCGACCAATACACATTCAAGAACATGTGATCGCAATCTAGTCAACCAACTCACTTTTACTACGGTGATCTAGATCTCCATTCGATCGGGCGCCTCAGCCGACCGACATTTACTTCAGGACGCACGATCGCCACTCAATTGGTCACCTTAGCCGACTGACTTTTACTTCCAGTGGTGCGATTGACACTCAGCCAGTCGTCTCAATTGACCAAATTCAAGCAGGTCGACTAACTAATTACCGTCATATTAGAATTCAAATTGTAATACAAATATGATATAAAATTTATATGATTAATTAGAGTATCAATTGTAATAAGAACAGTTGTCATTGTTGTTCCCTCCTTTCTGTAACTGTACAAATACACCCCTATAAATAGGAGGTGAAAGAATAAAATAAAGGGACCCCTCCCTTAGATCACTCCACAGGGAAATCTTGACATACTCTACTCACCCTCACTTTCTCTTTCCTCCTTCGTCCGGTTCTAACTCTCGAGGCATGTTCATAAAGTACAATTTAAATCTAACCCTCCAGATGATAAGTGGAGTCAACTACGAAGAAGAATCCCCACACAAAGATTCAACACCAATGGAAATAATAAGAGAAAGAGTACGTCGAGACATATGCAAAGAGGTCCAGACACTATGAATGCAAATAATAGACCAGTTTGAGGCTTTTCAGGTGATCATGATCTTGAAGGCCCGTCTGCCTCCCATGTAGGGAGATTCTCAAGGAACTGTCCCCAAGAGGGTTCCCCATGACATTTCGCTAACACCCAA
This sequence comes from Phalaenopsis hybrid cultivar, assembly GCA_002079205.1. Taxonomy (NCBI): domain Eukaryota; kingdom Viridiplantae; phylum Streptophyta; class Magnoliopsida; order Asparagales; family Orchidaceae; genus Phalaenopsis; species Phalaenopsis hybrid cultivar. Next base: position 131,999 of record JXCR01106801.1, on the reverse strand, counting down.
TAATTGGCCCGATGACCAGCCAATGGAAGAACCTTGAGATTTCCACCCAATAGACAACACCACATCTACGTCGGTGTTCCCACATCGAGCAGACTGAGTAAAAACGCTCACTCGACCAGTATTGGGTAGCGCCTTCTCCCAAACAATCCTAGAAATAATATTCCCCCAAAGCTTAGGATTCCACACTTTGATCTCTATTAGAAGAAAAAGCAACATGATCGACCACCTCACCCTTTTTGAGTTAACAATTGGAGTCCTACATGTCGATGACACCATGAAGTATCGGTTGTTCCTGACTACGTTGAAATAATCCACTCTCCTATGGTTTAATAGCCTACCGAATGGAGTCATCCTATCTTTTTTTTTCAAATTTCAGAAGCTCTTCCCAATGAACTTTTCTGATGTATAGAAGCTAAGGAAGGATACAAAAACTTTTATTCAAATTAGGCAGGGGGAGGGAGAAAGCTTATGAGCTTACATCATGCTCTTCCAAAAGAACATGCTAGAGGTGAAGAGCTTCGAGCATCTCATCACCTGAACCGAGTTGAAACAACGGGTCCACAACAAATGATTCAGATATTACTTGAACTTACTTAAGCCAAAAACCTTTGTGGAGGTCTTAGAATTATCAAATGATCACATCATTGCTAAAGAAGACCTTATGAAGTCCTCAGAAATTAAACGGAGAGCATCTAAACCTTAGTCACAAAAGTGGAAGGACCGGGAGGACGACCGAAGGAAAAAAGAATGATTGAGCGCTTAACTGATGATTTAATGATAATTCGAGAGCTTGAGACAGCCAGAAGGGCAGCCATGACAACTGGGGTCAACAACAACTCCCCTCTGATCGTTCGTCTTGACACTTCAAGCTACCACACGTATATCAGGATATGTAAGGTTTGACACCCCTGAATGTGTCAGTGGTTGAACTAGTCCAGGTTATTCAAAATAAGGACTACTTTAAAAAGCTACTTCGCAAAAGACAACACTATCACTGTTCAATCCAAATAGTTATTGTGCCTACCAATGGAACCATGGGAACAACACAGAAAAGTTTCGTCATCTAAAAAATCTGGTGAAGGAGCTTATCAAAGCCGAGAAGCTTAAGAAGTTTTTCACTATCAAAGCACATACATAGCTGCAACGGAAAGCCTTGGCAGAGGAGCTTGCGGGCAAGCCGATCTACACTAATGAAATTTACCTGGTTGGGATCATTTCGACTATCTTAGAAGGAGGTGGAGGATTACCCTGACCATCCAGTTTGAAGAGACACAAGTCTGGGGAGGTATGTTCCGTCACCCCTTACACTCGCAGTCCCACCCCCCACTAATTATTTTTACTAATGATTATCTCCTCATAAATGGAAATAAATAAACAACTACTAAGTGGCCAGCATTCTAGTCAACATTCTATTCAAAATGGTGTTCGATAAAAGGGTGCTTAAAGATGTCTGACTTCTCCGAAGAATGAAAGAAAGCCCTAGGAGTGGTTGTTGATATATTAAAATAATGGGTTATTTTAAGTATATATTTTATGCTTATTTTTTGTGATATTACACTTTAAGGAATGACATTTTCATTTTTTGTTGCAGGTATATCAATTTTAGGCATTTATAGCATAAGTAGCAAAAAGGACAAAATTTGGAGCCAAAATAATAAATTTTGTGATATTCTAGCCAGATTTGGCACCTGAAGCGCCATTTTATGAAGAACTGGCACCTGAAGCGCCAGATTTGGTCCCTAAAGCGCCATTATACAGAGAGGTGGCACCTGAAATGCCAGACTAAAAGCTTGAAGGGTCAGAACCCAAAACAACGTGGACTTAAGCAATTTGACGCCTGAAGCGCCAGGATTAACGCCTGAGGCGCCATAGAGGACTTTTGATGAATTAAGGTGGTTCGGGATAAATATTGCGCAAATTTTGAAGGATCCAAATGTTTCAAACGCCCCATGGAGTGATTCAATGCATCTAAACACTTTGGAAGACTCTTTAATGAAGGGATATGTCTCTTGAATCAATAAACATGTCTTTTGGAATTCAAATGATTTGACTTTTGAATAGAATTTTGGAGAGAATTTTAAATTCTTTTTGGATGGAGACTACCTCTAATCAAAGAGAGGGAAGTCGAGGGCATGGGTGTGTGGCATGTAAGGGGTGGAGAGAGAGAAAGTCAAGGACTTAGAGATTTTCTTCATGGGTTGTAAAAGAAGAGGAAAAGTGCTTAAAGAGAACTTCTAGGGATTTGCTTGGGAAAGGTTGTGAGATAAGTTGTGTCTTTTATTTCTTTTTTTTTGTAAACTTATTTTTATATATGAAATTCATGTTTCGTCGTTTCCTTCTCATGAATTCTGAGTAGTCTTCTTTATCTTTCTCCCTACTTTGAGATATGATTTTGTGAAGAATTAATTTTATTTTATACGATTTTAAATGTCAATAATTTGTGATGATTTGATCCCCGATCTTCATTTACTTTTTGATCTGACCAATTGAAATGTTAAAATGTGTTGAGAAACATATAATCCGAAAGAACTATGATTTATACACATGGTGAGAGTCACATTCCAAGTGAGAAGGTTATCCATGGGGTTGAGTACAAATAAATAAGGAAATATACTTTGTTGGATCCATAATTGGAGATTTTAAGGTGAGAGATTAAAATCTCCAATTTAGTCAAGTTGATTGGAAATTAATGCGAGATTGTTATCCCTCATGAGAGGGAGAAGTGGGAGCTCTGGATTGAGNATAATGAATTTACTGGATTGGTTTCATTAATTCTAGAAGTATTAATAATTATCAATGGTCTCATGTACATTTCATGTCCTAGTTCTTCATGATTGTTGCGTACCGTGTGCACTATGTTGCATGGATAGCACATGGAAACCGGGACATAGACACGACACGACGTGGATACAAGACACTTCTATTAATAAAAAGATATGACAAGGATATGCTTTATAAATCATTATAATAAAAATTATTAATACAAACACACACACACACACAAACACACACACACACAGACAATACATATATATATATATATATATATATATATATATATATATATATATATATATATATATAATTAAATGATTTTAATTTCTTCACCATCTATATTTGTAAAGGGGAAGAATGTTTTCTTAAATTTGAACTCTTCATTACATAAATTTTGTTTAGTTTATAGAATTTTACTTTTGAAGTTTAGTAATTAGTTTAGTTAACTTAGTTCTTGTAACTGCATTTTATTTAGCATACTCTCAATTACTGTAGATTTAAATTTTGTACTTAAGTTTTGTAGTTTGAATTGTGTTTTACATTATAGTCATATAAATTTATTCATAAGCATTTCCAACTTCCCTGTGGGATTGATATCTAGGACTCCATTATAGACCTTTATTACTTGAGTGAAACGTATACTTGTATTATTATTACGGGTTTAACATTTTAAAAATTTTAAAAGATAAAATTATTTTTACTAAAGTTATTTTTATTTAGATTTGAATTGCATATTTATTATTAGCACTATCATTTGTGTGCTTTGTAACATTGAAAAATATTTATAAAAATAATACACAAAAATTCGTGCATCAGTTGCGCTACCCGTCTCATGGGGAGGATGAGAAAAACAATTTACCAACATAGATAACTTTCTGGTGGTAGAATCACCACTGACCTAGAATGCAATCTTTGCCCGACCATTCTCAAACAACTACCAAGCGGTAGCATCGACGTACCACGTGGCTATAAAACTCTCTGGCGTCGGAGGAAAATTGGAGCAATCTTGAAGCCAGTATCGACCAAGAACCGCTCAACATCCAAATACAAAGGGAATGAAGTATCGAGACCAACGAGACTGTCTTTCAGGTGCTTGCATCCAATAAGGGAGATCTTAGTAAAGTTTTTATAATAAGTAAAAGTTTAAACGTAGGGCATATGAACCTAATATTTGTGGACGCTTTCTCTGGCTACCATCAAATAAGGATGCATCCGACCAACGTGGAGAAGACTTCTTTCATTACCGCATGTTGACCTCACTTTTGGTTAAGGTTTAGTTTTTCTTCTTTAGTTGCCTAAGGTCTAGCCATAGGACTTTCCTGTTGAATATTCTTAGAAAACTAGAAAAGGAACCCCCACCATTAGAAATTCTACACTCCTCATTGCTCAACTTGAAGCTCTACATATTGGCCATAATCTCTAGCACTTAGTAGGTGGGGTCAGTATGGGGGAGCTCAAGATGAGTTCCCATAGGACTGTTTGCCCTTAGGGTTGACTCTAGGTGTTTGTTTGGAGCTAAGGCACTCACTACACTCACTCTCACTCACAATCTCTTACAACCCTAAACCCAAATTTTCCTAACTTTGGTCCCTTGATCCTTTGGGAAACTCATGTAGATGGTCCCCTAAGTCCACTAGCCCTAGGCTAAGGTTTAGGGAAGACCAGTACATAAAGGACCCAAAAGGGGTTTCCATTGGTCCATAGCTCATTTATGGTGGTTATCTCCCCAATTATACCCAAAAAATTCAACTTGGTCTTTTGCCCCAAAATCCCCCAAATTACCTAGATACCCTTGGAGCAATAAATTTGGCCAAAATTCCCAAATTCACTCAAAATATCAAAATTTTTTCAAAATTCATTTCAAACTTTTTGAAAATACCCAAATTACTCAAAACTACCCAAAAATGCCAAATTTACCAAAATACCCCCAAAATTACCAAAATTACAAAAATACCCTAGACACCCCAAACTTTCCCAAAACCTCCAAAATCACTCCAAATGTTTCAAAAACCCATTTGGACTCCTCAATTGGACTCAATTTGACCAATTTGGTCATTTTGACCAAAACCCCAAATTGTCTTTAAAGGCTCAATTTCCTCGAATTTATCTCAAATGTCCATCAATTTGGTCCCAATTTCCCCCAATTTCAATCCTAAACTCAAATTCACCTTCCATATGACCAATTTAAACCAAATTCAAGCTCAATTGGCCCATACTTTGAACCCAATTTTTGATTTAGGTCAAACCCCCAATTCTGGCTACATGACTTAATCTCACCAAATTGAACCCATAGCCTACTCAATTTGCTAAAATTTGTGTCGAAAACTCTTCATAACAATTCTACACATCAAACTTGATCTTCAATTGGTCTTGTTGAAGCCTCAATTTCATTTAATTTTGACCTATGTCCAAAAAACCCCAATTTTGCCCCAAATTGGCCATACCTCAAAATTCCATCAAATTGATTATCTTAGCCCCAAAATTGGCACCCAATTTATGTTGAAAACTCTTCATGACATTTCTATTGACCATTTCCAACAATCAATTTGGACTTAGCCCAAGCCTAGCCTCATCTAGACCCAAGTCTAGCCCAACATGCCCAAAGTGACCAAAATTCTAAAATCTTTCAAATTGAACTCAAAATCATTTCAATCTTTCACCAAAAATCTTCATTACAATCATCTACACAATGTTGATCAATCATTTGGCCTAATTGACATGTCTAACCTAACCTAAACCTGACATCTAGTCATTTTGACCCACATGAACCCATGCACCAAAATTGGCCTAGCCATCTTAAAGCCACCAACTTTATGATTCCACAACCACTAAGCTCCTCCTAAGGACCAGGATAAACCACCCAAAATACACCAAATCATGCTATGGACAAATGGATCCCCAAATTAAGGGATTCATTCCCTTTTTCAAGCCTTAACCACAAAATCTCCTCCATCATTGATTGTCATAGGGAGTTAACCATCATTAGCCACCCCCTGACCTTCCTGAGCCAAGAGCTAACCACTCCCTGGCTGGCCATCCACCTTGTTGGCCATAAAATGGCCAAACTGAGAGCCACCACCCTTGAATCAAACCCAATCTTAACCCTAGAGGAAAATGAAGTAAATATTTTAATTCCAATTTTATTTTTTTTAGGTTTCTATGATCATAAGGAGCTCTCAAAACCAATTTGGTAATTTTTAAAGTTGTATTTTAATTATTATAATTATTTTTATGCCAAAAATGTGATTTCACTTTATTAATCCATTTGAATGGTCAAATTAACTCCAATTGACTTGATTTTTTTATGGGGAGCTCCTCTAACATTAAATTACAGTAAAGAATGATTTTTATGCAATTTACATTTATAATTACTCTAAATTAGTTTTTATTCATTTTTAAGAGTTGGTGACAATTAAGATTATTTTTAATGGTTATACAAAGTTTATATTTTTCGTAGGGTCCTTTGACCACAGTGAACCTACCAAAATAAATTTTATATTTTTCCAATGATTATATTAATTATTATATTTTTTATACCAAAACAGAGACCATTAAGTTAAAAATTAGATATCTTTGGTTAGAGATGTTCTCTGACCTTAGAAAAATCAGAAAAAATACCTAACAGTAGAGACATCAAAAGGCCCGTGGTCTCATGCCATAGTGAAATGTCTATGAAAATAGAGAATCAAAAGACTAAATATTGTATTTAATTAATTAAAAATTACACATGCATCAAATAAACTTAAAATTATTTCCACATTGTTCTTCTCTGTTCACTGAGTAAGTGGGTATTTTTATTTTATTTTTATAATTTTTCTACACCAAGATATGGATTTTTGAAGTTCTAGCTATTAAATAAATAAAATAAAGCCATATTTATCTACTTAAGTGACGCGGCGCCGCATCAACCTAGGCAGATCCGAAAAGCGCACGCGGCATGCTCCCATTCGATGCCACCACCTGAGTTAGCTGCCACATGTCTCCATTGTATCGTCTCATCTTCTCATCCAATGCAATCTGGAGCATCTATCCATTACACGCGTGATCCAACGACTATGGGTCATCGTCCCCAAATACCTAGTCCAAGAATTGTCCACATTCAAATCTTAATATCTCTCTCGATACTCAACCAAATTAAGAGTGGTTTGTTCCTATAGACTCGTCTTGACTAGGAGAACTTATACATATGATTGATCAAGTCTTAAATCGATTTTATAAGCATGGAGAATCAAATGAAGCTCAGTTTAGGGTTAGGGTTCAATACCTCTGCCCAAGAGGAGTGGCCTCAATTGGGTGCTTCCAAAAGTTGCCTTGAGTCCAAAGAGCTCCTAGATGAAGCCGCAAGCTGTGGTGAAATGCCTAGGTATGATTTCAATCAAGGCCAATTTAGGGGTTCGATCAAAGTTCACCCTAGGGTAGTTTGGTGATGAGGCTTCTATGGGGGATCTTTTTCTTTCACTCAGGGGATGATGTGGCTGAAATTAATTTAGATTTGGTGGAGTCTAGGATGTCATGTTTTGAGCTTGGTTCTGAGCTCCAAAATTGAGCTCAGGTAGTGGGTGAGCTCTCAAGGATGGTTGGGTTGAACTCTAGAGGTCTTGAAGAAGCTCTAGGAGCAATTTGGAAAAGTCTCCCCAAGAAAATTTAAGCTCTCCCTCCTTGGTCGTGGAGGGTGAGTTTAAATAAAGGAGGCCATGGTGGCTCTTAGGTCAAGCTGAGGTGGCTGGGGTGATGTTTAGGTGGAAGGCAGAAAGGCTCCAATGTTTATTTGGGTTGATGCCACTTGGATGGGTTCAATTTTTAGTTTTAACCTTATGGGCTCTCTTGGCCATGGTGTTTTTCGGTAGTCAAGGTGGCTGGCTGGCCACGCTCAGGTCACCATCTCACTGAGGATGGTCAGTGGTGGGCAAATGTGAAGCCAATTGGGTTTGTGCATGGGTACAGGTGATTAATTGAAGTGGAAGGGATTTGTTCAACTTGGGTTTAGGTTAGGTTTAGCCTCATGAAATTGGCTTGGGTGACTCCCCATGGCTGACCAAGGCCAGGTGAGCCAGATGAAATGGTGTGGAGAGGTCTCCATCCAAAGTATTCGGGCTAAGTATGGGTTTAAGTGTGTCATTAAAAGGGTTGAAATAATCTTAAGGGGGCTTGAAAGTGGCTTGACCTCTTGACTTTAATAGCTTAATGAGGTGGCAAGGCTCATAGGGCTCACCTATGGCTTGGGAATGGCTTTATGGCTTCTCTTTGGCTTGGCTCTTTTGCATGAGAAAGGATTTTGAATTTATTTGGTATTTTTGGTGAAGTTTGGCATGATGCTTTATTTTGAATGATTTTATTATGGATTTAGAACTTAGGGAATGATTTTAATTAAAAGGATGACGGGGAGGAAAATCATCATATGGGATTTTGATTGAAATTGGGCTTTTTGAATGACTTAAAGATTTGGGCTTTTAAAATTTAGATCAAATTTGGGTTAAAATTTGGGCTAATTGAATGTTGAATTTGGTATTGGAAGATGTCATGAAGAGTTTGAAAATGATTTCAAGTGATTTGAATTGAATTGGAATGCCAATTTAGTGGATTTAGTCATATAGTAAAAATTGGGGCCTTTTGATTTGGGTGAAATTGGGCATGCAATTGGGTCAAATTGGGATTGTGGGCACTGAATTTTGATTTTAAATTGAAATTGGGCAAGATTGGGTCCAATTGGGCCTAGATTGTGGCTAATTTGGGGAAATTGGACCTTTAAGGGCAATTTAGGGCTTTTGGTCAAATTGGGTCAATGTGATGGTTAAAAATTGAAATTGGAAATATTTGGGATGATTTTAGAATTTTTGGGTTATGAGGGGCATTTTGGAAATTTTTTGCAAATTTGGAGGTATTTTGGAAATTTGGTGATTTTGGTGAATTTTGGTCAATTTAGGTAGTGGTGAGTGATTTGAAATGACTTTTGGTAAAATTTGGGTATTTTGGGTGATTTTAGGATTTTTAACAAAAATTAGGGTTGTACGGCTATTTTAGTAATTTTGTGATTTTGGGCTAGAATGGGCAAACAAGCCATGAAACCATGCCAAACCAATAGGAGTCATATGAGGACTCATTTTGGATGTTCAATATGTTGGTCCTAACCCTCTTAGCCAAGGACTAGGGGTTTGAGTTCATCCACATGAGCTTCCCAAAAGGAGTCAGGAGACCAAATAAAGGGGTCTTAAGGTTTGGGTATGCGAGAAGGTGTGTGCATGCTAGCCTAACCAAAACTAGACCACCTAGGGTTGGTCCTAAGGCTTGACCATCCTATGGGGACTCTCTTTGAGCTCCTCCATACTGACCCCACCTACTAAGTGCTAGAGGTCAGGACCAACATGTGGAACTTCAAGTTGAGCAGAGAAGAGTGCAGAATTTCTAATGGTGAAGGTTCCTTTTCTAGTCCTCTAAGAATAGTCAACAGGAAAGTCCTATTGCTAGACCCTAGGCTACTAAAGAGAAAAAAAACTAGACCTTAATAAAAAATGAGGTCAAAATATAAGGAAAAAAGACATTTTATTTATATTGCTTTCATCTTGCAAGTATTTAGTTAAGTTAATTAGTTGCTTACTTTATTTTCAATTATCAAAAATTTATAAAAAGAATCAAATTTTCATTCATATTTTAACATCTAGAGTTTAAGTAAGAATACTTTACTAAGTAAAATTTTGTTATCTAATTTTTCATTCTTTCTAAGTTGCATTTTGTATTTATCCCCGTGGGTTCGATATTTGGGGCTTAATCAAAAAGTTTTATATTACTTGATAACGATACGTATATTTGTGTAGTATCCCATATTTAAAATATTATAATATTTTTATTTGCTTCATAATGAAAATTTTTCCTAGCTTTTGTTTGAGATCAAGTTTTTGTCTTTGTTGCAAAGTAAGAATCTTTATTAAGAAAATTAAACATATAATCACATACATCGCATTTAACATCTATATAAAACATCAGGATCAGCAATCAACCTACTTCACTCTAGCTGAGTTCCCAAATACTCTTAATAAGGAAGATTTAAAACTTAGGGAAAAAGCTGGATCCAATTTTTGATGTCATGTGTTTAGGATTTCCACCTGAATGACTTGGGATGGTCTACTTCTCATATTCATAGCATCCTGTAGCTTAAGACACCCATCTGAGACTCTCTGGCATGTGTTCGGAGCACAAAGCTAGGGTCCACAATGATTCAACCTTGCCCGAGAAATTCAACTATTAGGCAAATTCATTCAGAAACTGGGATATGTTTGGTTTCAATTTTGGTGATCAGAGATTACTCTGTACCCATTCGAAGCCTCTCATGGCCAAGGGGAGTCACAAACCCCTCCTATGTGCGCTCCAAAAAAATTAGGGTTTGGAACTCCCTAACAGTGCTGTGGTCCAAAGCAACAGTCAGTGAAGAATCCCTTGATAAATGTCCCATAAAAAATAAACATTTTTTTAAGTATAGAAATATATTTAAGCCATAATTGGTCCCCTGTATCTTATGAATCGATGAAACTCTTCACCGGACGTTCTACGCAAAAATCAGGATTTTGAAGCTAGCTCTAGGAGCTAAGGCACACAAAACTACATCCGGATCCTCCAAACAAAGCCCTGGGAAAGTAGGTTCCAGAATTTGGCTCCATGACACTAGGGCCCTGGCGCCATGGTGCCAAACTGGGCACCTAAGCACTAGTCCAGTTCTAGAAAATAAATGTTCTCATTTTTTATGGTAGTTTTGACCCTGGTACATCCCTTTAGACAGCCCAAAAAGCGGTTCTCATTGGATTATGTGGGGATTTTCCTTGAGCATGCAAAAAGAGTCTCATGATACCTCTTTTGGGGGCTTCTAGGTGACATCATGATGCTTTTTTGGCAAAATAGGGGGGAAATTTTGAGTGAGCTGATGTTATGTTTTGGTTAGGTTATTTTTCCCTCATCTCCACTCATTTTTAAGACTTGAGCTGTTGGTGAAAGCTTGAGAGTATTAGAGGGATAACTTCATCTTCTTCCTCAAGGAGATTAGATGGAATTTAAAGTTTAGAGCAAGGAAAAAAGACTCTTCATCTTTCTCAAGGAGAAGCCAAACAGTTTGGTCATCTTCCAACTTCTTCTTCTTCTTCACCTTTTTTCTTCTCATGACTATGAGGACTTCATCCTAACTTTGGGAAAGAAGTACTCCGGTAAGCTCATGGTCTCTCCAACAAGGAGAGTGTCATCCTATGTTGGAGAAGGAACTCTGGCTGACCTTGTGATCTCTCCGATGATGAGAGCTTCTCCACCTTATGGAGAAAGGAACCCGACTTCATCATCTCTCCTACCACTAGTAGAGTTTTTTTTTTCTGGAATGAACGTCAAACTTCAATCAACCACTGTAGCGGTGAGACTCATTAAACTCTTGGACTACCTTTCATTAGGGCCCCTAAGTCTGGATGTTAGAGAAGCTAGGTTAGGATTTTTTGTGCTCCTAGAGTAAACCCCATAGTTTAGGAGCTTTGCACAAAACCTATCCTTTTGTTTCAAGCACGAAATTCCAATGCTCTGGATCGTTGTAAACTCACATTTGAGCTAACGCTTTTGTTCCCACGGTAGAGGGGAAGCAAAATCAATCATTTTGAGCGTAGAGAGCGAAAAGTCCTACGACTTTGATGTTCCCTACACCGTGAAGACTTTCTCCAAGTAATTTCATGTCAAGCAAACATAGGCAATCTATTGTTGCTTTGTATTGATTCCCACTTCGCTCCATCAACTACCCTTATGGTGACCCATGAGATCATTTAGACAAGCCAACTCTGTAGCCAAGAACGATCGGATCTCATTTTTATATACATGTTTTTCACATTTGCATCGTTTTGCATGTCGTTCATGAGTTTTTAGGAAAATACATTAAAAGTATCTTTTTTTTAATGTTTTCCTCAGACGAATCATTGGCTCGTTTGATTGGCCTGATCAGATTGATCTTCATGTCTCGTCGGCTTGCTTGATTGGCCTGATCAGTACGATCGACCATCTTTTGGCGGTTTGACCAAGCGACCACATTGGCCCGATTTTCATGTCTTGTTAGCTCATCGGATCAGCCCCCGACCCATTCAGCTCGACCGACAATCTTTTGTTGACCTGTCTGATTAGCCGCATCAGCCCGATCTGATCGATCAATATCCTTTATCGACTCGTTCAATCGACAACACTGGCTTGATCGGATAGATCAACATCCTTTGTCGACTTGTCTGATTGGCCACACTGACCATATTGGATTGATAGATACTTTTCATCGACTTGTATGATTGGCCCCACTGGTCCGATCAATTAAACTGATTGTTTTTGTTGAATGTTGCATCCTCGTATGTTTGGTTCACATTATATGCATTAGCACATTCACATTCATTGTTCTCCTGCTTTGAGTAATTATTATGTGCATATTTTTTTGGAGGTGGGGCAAGATCCGAGGGGCACCACCTTCGATACTCTCAAAATTTATACTTGAAAGAGGAAGTGGGTTCAGAAAGTTCCCATCATCGCATTTCTTGTGGTTCTACCTTCAATTCTGGAGGCTACTGTTCTGATCGTGGGGCAAGCTGTCCCCTCAGTTGATCTTAGCTTGGTGTTACCTCGAGTTTGATCCTGAGGAGTACCTATTCAGAGACCTTCCTACCACTCTTGAAAATCTCCTCGAAGAGGATGACCTTCTCGATGAAGAGTTTGGGGTGTTGTTTAGGAATTCGTTTAAGAGAGAGAAAGAGAGAGATAGAGAGAGGGGGGAGATATTGTGATGTGTTGGCTAGAGATTCATGTAAAAGAAAGATAGAACTTAGTTTGAGGTGTTTGCTAGGGTTTCAAGTAAGAGAGATAAAGAAAGGTGTGGTGAGGGGTTGGTTAAAGATTTGGGTGCGAGAGTGGGAGGGATATGTGGTGAGAGTTTGTGATGGTTTCAGGTAGTGTAATGAGGGAGAGAGAGTGAGGAATTGTGAGGTTTTAGGTGATGGTTTCGTGTAGGAGAGTAAGTGAGTTTAGGCGCGTAAGGTTAGGGTTTTGGTTTGGAGAAAAGAGTGGGAGAGGAAATAACGGATTTGAGTAGGGCTTCGGGTAAGGTAATGAAGAAGAGGAAGTGAGGGTTTGTGTGGGTTAGGTGGTGATATTTGGTAGGAGAGAATATGAGTTCGGGTGAGTAAAGAATATACGGAGAGGAAGTAATGGTTTATGTGGGGGTCGGATGGAGTAATGAAGGAGAGGAAGTGGAGTTTTCGGGTAGGATAGTGAGTGTGAAGAAATGAGAGAAGGGTAATGAAATTTTGCCATTGGGAAAGAGGAGAAGTGAAGAAAAAAAGGAGTTTAGCGGTGGTGAAAAAAAAGAGAATAAATGGGGAAGAAAGTGGTTCAGCTAAGGTGAAATGGGGAAAAAAGGCTTAACCAACTAAGAAAAGAAAGGGTGATAGAAATTTACTCCATGATTTTACATACTATTCTATGCAAAATTCATTGAAATGACAAAGAAAGAGTAATTTATACTTTTGCTCGGTGGAATCGCTTGGTTGCTTGGTGGGATGGAGAGAGCCCTCTTATTCTCTTTCTTGAAGAGAAGGGAAAAAGGTACCTTTGGCTAAGGAATGAAGAAGGAGATAAAAGGGAAAGGAGGGTTTGTTAATGAGAGGGAGGAAGAGAGAATGGTTCGTTTCACACCTAAAAGAGTACAAACTCATTGGTACTTTACTTGTCTTGCGCTTCTCAAGAAAGTCTTTAACTGAATCACCCATCTGTGAATCCAACTCTATGCCAAGCATCCCCATGAGGGTCATCCAAGACTTCTCCACACGAGCAAAAGTCAAACTCTCCCTCATTCACTTCACTACCCTTTTCCATCTTTCTAGACAGTCTTCCTATTTGTGTTTAGAAAACGAACCCTCCAGCAATAAATTTTGCAATAATTCAATGTACTTGCTCTCTCACTTTTATGGTGGCCCAACTTTCTAATAGACAAGAGAATTGCTACAGAAATAAAGATAAACTTAACAGGCTTCTCTCCCTAACCCAATGTCCGAGAATTGTCCGAAGAAATCCTTCACCTGAAGCATCAGACTTAACACAGAATCCTCACATTTTGCTCACTAATCCACATGATAATCCATAGCCTGATCCAGACGTCCACAGGCTGATCTCACTAATCACTCCCTCCACGCGGAATCAGCTTTGAAGAGTCTTTTGTCCCCACTCTTCCGCGAAGCTTCTTCTCCAAACCATCACACAAAAGCGCATAGCAACGAATCGGTCAGCATTTCAGCAACAAGACTCTCACTTCCCAAACTCTCCCCCAAGCCTCCCAACTCCTCTTTGACCAAAGACCAGTCAAAATATTGAACATACCCAAACCAAAAAACACTGTTTTCAGTCAATCTCCCCAAAATTCTAGTCTTCAATCTCCTCTCCCTACTTAAATAATCCCCCATCCTCGAAACCGCAAAGGAAACATGAGTGGATTCTTCCGCCATTAGTGAACTCATCATAACCCATTTCTAGATCCCCTCTCCTCCCCTGTTCCCTGTTCCATTACTGAAAATGGAGAGCAGCTTTGTTAGCTGTGACTTGCACATGCTTATCAATGTGCTAAACCAAGGCAACGAGCATATGAGAGAGCTTCAGGCCCAACTGGACCAACCCTTCGCTGCTGAAACCTGCAAACTGTTAGCAGCAAAGGCCAAGTCTGCAGTATCAGCAGCCATCTCCATGGCCAGGCTTCTTGAGCCAGCCAGCCAGGCACCGAATAGCTTCGACTCTCTGTTGTCAGCAAGCGATAGTCCGAAGAGTGATGGGTCTGACAAGGCTTTCAAGGAGCTGGAGCGCAGGGAGATGTGCAAAAAGAGGTAATTTGTTCACAAAGCCTTTCAGCCATTGATTGGTTCTGATTAAGTTTAGTTATTAGCTCTTAAAAAAATGTTTTTTTTTTTNTAATTTGTTCACAAAGCCTTTCAGCCATTGATTGGTTCTGATTAAGTTTAGTTATTAGCTCTTAAAAAAATGGTTTTTTTTTTTTATCAATTATTGGATGGTTATAGGAAGACTTTGCCGCGTTGGAGCAGCCAGGTTCGAGCTTGCTCGAGTTCATCCATGGATGGGCCTCTTGATGACGGCTATAGCTGGAGGAAGTATGGCCAGAAAGACATACTTGGAGCTAAGTTTCCCAGGTATTGCTTTATCATTGAGTTTAACAGACCAGTGATTTAAAGGGAACAAAATATTTAAATATTATATCACACGTACACTGNATAGCTGGAGGAAGTATGGCCAGAAAGACATACTTGGAGCTAAGTTTCCCAGGTATTGCTTTATCATTGAGTCTAACAGACTAGCGATCATAAAGGGAACAAAATATTTAAATATTATATCACACATACAATGTTTCAGTCAGCTCATTGCCAAAGTAATTCTGTCTCACATTCATAAGTCAACATCCTTTATATTTTTAAAATAAATATTTATGCATAACTTTAAAACTAACCAATAAATTCCATCCATATGTCCTTTCATCTGTTAACGATTTGACTAAATTCGTTAAATATATAGTTAACAATCCAATTTCAAGCTTAGCTCTTATCAGCTCGAAATTGGATTGAAAAAAATTAACTAAATTTTCAAGTGATTAACAATCTTTCAGCTAAATTCATATACTCAGTGGATGACTTATATTTTATCTTACTCTACCATTCCGCAGAAGCTACTACCGGTGCACATATCGGCACACCCATGGCTGCCTCGCCACAAAACAAGTTCAGCGCTCCGACGACGACATCGCCGTCTTCGATGTAACATACCGCGGGGCTCACACCTGCAATCAATGCCAGCATAGAAACCCAACTCCATCCCCCAAAGAAGAGAAGCTTGAAACTCATCAACAGCAAGAAATGCTACTTCTGGAGCATTTGAAGACAGGCCTCAGAGTAAAAACTGAAATCTTCAACTCCGACGACCAGCTCCCAGATTCCTCTCCTTCCTTCTTCTCCTTCCCCTCCACACCTGCAAATGATATGAAGCCGCACAATAACCTCTTCTCTTCAGCTTCCATGCCGGAGAATCTGTTCATGGGGAACTACTCGCCAACCTTCGTGTCCAGCACTGCTTCAGCTGAGTCGAATTACTTCTCTCTGTCTCCCTGTGGCGTGAATAAGTATGGAAGTGGGTTTAACATACAAGGATTTGATAGTGAAATGGCAGGGATAATCTCTGC